>UELX01000672.1:0-65436 GCA_900480035.1 Eupelmus urozonus | reverse complement strand
CTTCGCCTCGGCCGACAATTACATGTGATCTGAGACGTTTCTTATTTTACTGGCCTAGGTATGTAATATACTATTTTGTCACACAGGCACGATTTTCACGCTTTTTGCTACCTAAAATGAGAGCTCCTTATTCAGTATACCCTAAAACATACAAATACACTTTCATTTTATATTTAAATCATTAATTTTCTTTGGCATCTTAGAAGTATCCATGGTAAATATTTCGCCTTTTTGCGGAAGTTGCAGCAAAGTACGAAATGGCAAAGATCTTTACCATCGGCAGCTAAAGGGTTAATAAAGTAACGTGAAGCAGCATCAGAATGAGCCATTAGAGTTTAGGCAACTACTTTAACTTAAAATTAGTACCCTAATATGTTTCCTAAGAGAAATGAACCTGGGTGCCTACATTGCTATCAGTAAACCCATGACACTCAAGAAATTTAATTTTGCGCATCAAATATTTGTGAGCAGTAAAACTGTTTAAAAAAACTTTACTTACTAAATTTTAATTTGTAATACAAATGCAATGTCAAGTGCATATGTTTCATGCAATTACCTCTTGCAAGACTTTGAATTTTCCAAAAACAACGCATTATTCTCCTAATTCACCCAGTTACACAAACCCTCTACCCCCAAAAGCATAACTCAGCCTACATCCTCCACCACCCCCACATATCTCAACACTCGAAACCCACCTGACACTTCCTACAAATGCATAAATTATTGATACTTAGCGTATCATCAAGCCAGACCAACCGTAGCCTATAAGCCGAACTAGCTATCTAGCGTAGAAGTGGTTAAGAGAGCAGCGCTCGAAGAGGCAAGTTTCGCCGAAGCACCACTCGTCGGCCGAAGTACACAGAGACGCTTTAAGGTAATCAATATTGAAGACACCGAGCGTAATAAGATTGTCATGAGCAGAGTTTCGCTCGATCGGAGAGTCTTCGGCGAGCCCGCGTCAAGCCATAAAGCCCCCGTCGCGGCTGATTTATACGGGACCAAGCGAGTTATTTTGTCAAAGCGCATTAGAGTTGCAGGGGAGATTCGCGCTGGGGAAAGATTCGGATGCGTCCGTCGCTGAGATTTCCGTGGTTTTAATTTATGGTGCGTGGGGGGTTTGGATTATTGAGTGTTAGGGTGATAAACGGGTGTTTGGGTGTATTGAATGGGTTGTAATATTGTGTTGTTTCTTTATTTATGCATGTGCGTTTGGTTTAATATTTGTTTCGATTTTTTTAGCGGTTAAAGATAGAATTATTTTTTTTTTTTATTAAAAAATTCAAAATTACTGAGGTACAATTTTTATGAAAAATGTATGATGCAGAATTTTTCCAAGCATCTTTTTCATTCACCTAATAAAATGTTTTTACAAATGCCATCGCTTAGCCTTGACATTATAAGAAGCTTGAACGTTTTGGTATCATTATAAAAATTTTTCCTTTTTTTCAGCATTCTGCGCAGTTCTAAAAAGTTCTTGGCTTTTTTTCATCAGTGAATTCGTAACTTTTCCTCGCCCCTTCTTACAAATCAGCATCTAAATTGAGGCTATTCAACTTTTTATCTTTTCAATCTCATTCCATAGTTGCAAGAATTCAAAGACGAAATTACAAAGTCGAGCTTTAAACTGCTTTTTTCGTTCTTCACGATGTTTTCCAGCGCTAAAAAGTTTCGGATCTAAATCGACCTCGTGATGAGACACGGGATTTTCGCACGCGCGATATATTTTGAGATGGATTCCGGAGAAAAACACTTTTATCGCATTAAGCGCTGATACCACATTGAAAGAAAACTTTATTACTCTGATTTATGAATGCTCTTTTAATGTTTCTAAAAGTGATTTTCCTTTTAATCTTTCTCAAAGAGAGTTATATTGTGCTAAATTAAATACGTATTTTTAAGAGCGTTAATAACGTTGAAAATTTTCCTCAAAAGATGCCTTTAAAACTTTAATTTAGTTTTTCATTATATATTTAATTAATATAGTTAAAGAAGATTAAAAGATTGGAGCATTTTATGGTTTATAATGATTAAATGAAATTAAGTAATAATATTTTTGTTGCTAAAAGTTTTTATTTATATACCGTAGTGCTACTCTGCATTTTCATATTCCCAAATAAATTAAGATTAATCCAAATATTGCAAGAAAATTTCAAGCCTTATTTTAATTTTAACCACAAAGTACCATTTCCCACAAACAAACAAACAAAAATCTCAACCCATTTCAAAACCAACACAACAAACTATTGAAAACCCATATTCGCAAAAAATCTCTTTTCCACACCCAGCTCCTAATTAACCGCCGATCCCGCGTCGCCCCCAAGACATAACAGCGTTATACCTCTCCAGTCTCGCCGTAACACAATTTTCTCCTCTCCCTCTCTCCCTCAATTTTTCTCGCCCGCCTTTAACAAAGAACCCATCCAGCCCCATCCGAAGCGCGCGGCACTCGCATTCGCATAAAATACGGCAGAAAGACAGACACACGAGTACCAGGGCAAATCCTCTCTCTCTCTCTCAGCAGCGGCGGCTGCGAAATCGTGCGTGAGATGTTGGCCGGGCGCTCGTCAATTTCAGAGATGAATTCGCGGTAACGAGCGGGCGTGCGCGTGTTCCGGCCTTCCCCGCGGGCACTCGAAATGCGCGGAAGCTTTGAATATATATATATGTATATACATATATATCTATATAAGCGTGTGTATGTGTATGTGCGTTGGTACGCGTATATTCGTAGGAACAGAGCGAGTGTGTGGATTCGCGAAAGCCGCGGGGTTGTATCTCAACGAAGAGAGAGAGCGCAAGCGAACTCGACGAAACCGCACCACACCGGCCTCCCTGTGCGTTTCGATCCACCGGCGGGTCTGATGGCTGGATGAGCGAGTGCTGCCAGCGACGAGAATTTATATTTCGCCGGGACGCGAGTTTTCGAGTTTGTCGCTCGCTGTTGCGTTAAATTTATGCGAACGCTTTGGAGAACGGCTGTTCCGAGGGGGCCGAAAAAATGAAATTGATTTTCAAAGGCGGATCGATGACGGAGCGCTTATTGGCAAGTCGCTCGGCGTATTCGAGGACCGGTTCTGCGATTCACCAAATGACGTTTTGATGCTTTTAGGGGTGCGCTTTTCCCCCCGACTGACTAAGCATGATTTCGTATGCAGAACAAGGAGCGGGATTTTCTGGCGCGTCCGCTCGCGCGTTATTTCACAGTGCTTTCGAAATTAAATTTTCTTAGTGGGTTAAGAAAGTTTCTTTTGCTTTCGCGTTATTCGGGAATACATTATTTTATTTACGTGGATGATTCGCGGAATTTCTATTTATTTAAAAATGTGAAACGAATTGGTCGATTGTTATTAAAGTATTTCGTATTTATTCAAGTAAAATTTTATGATAAATCGATGTGTTTGTTCAAGCGACGGAAGCGCGGCGGCATTCAGAAGGGCCCAGAGTCTTTTAGGGATGCGAATTTTTATGAATAATAGCCGCTCGTTATGAAACGCGCGAATATTAATTATTCGCGCAAAGAAAAAAGCCCCTTGGCGGTCAATTAAAGGGAGCGATAAGAGAAAACGTTGAAATATCGCCGAGTGCGTCTTCGGCTGCGTGAATTACCGGCGAGTTAAAGCCCGGCGTGACAATGGATTCGAGATAACAAAAGAATGAAAGGAAGCCTTATATAGAGAAAAAAGTCGACGCCTTTTTCCCTTTATCAGCGACATTGAGCCTTGTCAATGGGAAAATTTTATGACGTTCGAGCGAGAAATGTATATAGGCTAGTTAGAAATAAGATTATTTTACCTTATGCACGTCGCTCTAGATTAGCCTAGTATTTTTGTATTAAAAGATACGCGATGTATGCAGTTTTATCAGTATGCTAACATATACATGTATATTTGTACAATTAAAGTATTTACCGAATTTTAAAGAGAATGAATTTAAGAAAATTTTCTAATTATGTTCTCTTTAAATTGTAAAACCATTATCTTTCTCATCTTAACTTATGGTCGAATTAGTTTCCTTATCTAATAGAGGGTGTGCAAAAATAATTGTTCTCAATAAATTTTACGTTACCAAGACGTTAACGGACAAAATTTATACTTCCAGATATTCCAAAAGATAAAAAAACAGAATTTCAGTACTTTAGGTTTTCTTATACGCTAAACTAATTTATTCAAAATTATCTTTTGCTAGTCGACAAAAAAAACTGTAAGTTATCAAAAGAAATCGCATGGAAAATATTTATACTATATTGTTAATAATAATAAATACATATTCTAAATATTAAGAAAACGTATCAAGGAAACGTAGTTTTTTAATCAGGAAGAGTAAAAAGTACTTATGTACGCATAGTAAAAATTAATGATATACCATAAAAATTACTTTATTTTTTTTTTTTTCATACTTTTAGTTCAATAATTAATTATTTCTTTCTTTCGTTTGTCCGTTCTTTACTTTATTTTCTTTAGCTATTTTTGATAAAATTTTTTATATCCAAATTACGTGCATATTATACATATAATATACATAAATTATGCATGCTTTTTTATTGCATAAACTTATGCATAGTTAATTTCATAATAAATGCCTCTTTCAAAGACATTACAGTAGTCTTTATTATATTTTGCGTAATGTACAGAAAATTGTGAAAAATTTAATTCTAAAAATTACTTTGAAACTAAAATATATACTAAATTAAAGTATGTAAAAGTAAACTTCAAATTAAAATCAATTAAGAAGATTCAGAATGTGTGCTGAACATATACGTATGTACAGAAAGTTTTAGCAAAAAAATATATTTCAAATATTTCATACTGAGAAAAAAATTTGGAATTTATATCGAAGGCTTAATTGAAACAATTAAACTTTTTTAATCCAATCAAAATTTTATTAATTAAACCAATTAAACTTTTATTGATACAATCAATTTTATTTTTTTCCAGAAAAAATTTTAAAACATATTTCCAATATGTTCTTTTAATAAATTTTTTCTTTAACGATCACAAAGCTTCCTCCATGAGCAAGCAAAAGCAATTAAACAAATCCACTGCAATCTCCACTCAACCTCTACCATTATTTTACTCCTCGAGACTCCGGGCAAAACTTTAAAAATTAAAGGCGAGGCGGCAACTTGAAAAAATAAATTTCAGAGATAACATCGAACGCCTTTTATCCACAAGCAGGTGAGAACCCGCGAAGAAGCAAAAAGAAACAAGAAAAATCCCCCGTCTCCTTCTCTCTTCGCGTCCTCACCAATACGCAAGCACCTCCCCTATATACACCCTCCTCTCTCGCATCTCAAATCGAGCGCAAGCAGGGCGCTCCACTCGAAAGAGAGAGAAAGCGAGACCTCGCAAATATACATATATACACACACACGAGTGCGTATAGGCGCAAGTTCAGTCTCACTCTATAACGCTACATTAACCGGCAATCTTCTCGCCTCTGGCGTGTCTCTTCCTTCGCGACTACACTACGTCTCCCGGCGGAGCGCGCATCGAGAGAAGGGAGCCCAGAGAGCGGGGGGGTACCCTCGAATGCATCGATAAAAGTTTTAATTGCTCTTGGACCCTCGAGTGCGCCGCTAGGCGCCGGCTTTATCGAGTGTCGTTCGTGCTTGGCGTATAGGGCCGGGAGCCCGCGTGGGCGCGCGTGCCAGTCTTTAGGTGTAGGGTGCGCGGGCAAAGGGTTTGTAACTGGTTGTGGCCTTTATGTTTACAAGTTGATGTGGCATGTGAGGGGTTGGAGAACGGAGAAATATTACTGCCTGTTGCGTGGCGCGGTTTGGGCTGTCTTGCGGTTGTGGGGAGTAGTTTCTGGTAGTTTTTCGTTGTTGGGTTTTCCGAGATTTTGAGGAAGTTTGTTAAAAGTCGCGAATGAGGGCGGGGAAGGTTCGAGTTGGTGGTTGTAGTTAGCTCTGAAGGGCTGAAATTTACGTTTTGATAAAGCAAAGTTTGTTGTTTTGATTGCATTTTTGTAACTTAATTTTTCATGGGTAAAATTACTTATTAGGTACTAATGAGAAGTGGACCAGAGTTGCGGGCCATGGATTTTCCTGAAAAGTTTTTAGGATTTTCTTTGAACCTAATTTGTAGGTCCGCGTCACTGAATTTCATCAAATAGGCCTTAAAACATGAATTTTGGACAAATTTAGTATTGTATTAAAAAAATAGCTTGTACGAAAAACTTTAATAATTCGGTTGTCATAAGTTATATCTCGATATCAATTTTCTCTAATTACATTTTCTTGAATCTTAAGACAAGATTTAGGTCAATCAAAATATTAATTTGATTGACGTACTTCCGAAAAAGTTATTTTCCTAAAGAGAATACTAAAATTGTCAATAAATCTAGTTTTAAAGGTTATTCAATAAAATTCTAAGATTCGGATCTTCCTATTTTAGCCGAAGAAAGACTCTGAAAAAATTTCATCTAGATTGAAAACAGTAAATAAATTATTCACAAATACAAATAAAATCTGAGAACTCAAATATTATAAATTTTCAAATAAGTAACGTAAAATTTAGAAAAATGCCTATTAACAATGAAACATACAATTTTTGGAATATTGATTTATCAGACTCAAGCTTTACATTTTATACAACAGACATTTCGAATTATGGTAAAAGGGAACGTATCTGCAAAACCAATATGAGGTCTGACTTCGATTTTGAAGAAATATGCAAGTCAAATGTGGCTTAAAGACGGTCCTCTTTTCAATGTACGTAATATTTACATGTATTCAACAGTGATCGCCGATCGGTAAAAGATAAATCTTAAGTAGATTAAAAATAGCGTGTAAAAGACGATAAATTATTTATCAAACGTCTCTGACATTGAAAAAGGTTTTTTTTCAAATATTACAATTAAACAATAGTACTCACAATATTGATAATCGACAATCAAAATGAAATCTTACCTGAAAAAGAAAAAATATATAAAATTAGCAACACATTTTTAATTAAAATAAATGTTATAAATAATATTAAACTAGCTTATGTATTAGTCATCCATAAAATATAAAAATATGTGCTCTCGAATAAAAATTGACGCACGAAATTACGAACGCTTTCGACAGCCTGCAGGGCTATCTAAAATAACACTTTTAAAATAAAAAATTCGCATTTATTTTAATAGCAGTCGGCTATCGTTAACTTAATTAACGCTCTCGCAGCCGTTAAAAATTACCTTTCAATTTATTGAAATTTTCCCGATAAAAATAAAAGTACAATTAAAGTTGAACCGCTTTTTCACGGCAATCATTTTCCAGCCAAAGAATTAGCAAAAAGGCAAAAATAACATGCCGCCTTCCCCGTATTTTCGCTAATAAAATCCCGCTAAATATTATTACTCTCCCGCTCCAAGCCAGCCGCTTACGCTTCAAAGGGAAAAGCCGCAAAAGTGACGTGGCTCCCCCCTTTAAAAAAAAGCCCACCGATCACTCAAGCTCTCGCGCCTCTGACTCACTCACCTACGCAGAAAAGTTGCCTCCCCCTCCGAAAATCTCTCGCTTATTACGCGTAGGCCTGAATTTTAAGAATAAAAAGGAGAAGAGAAGTAACGTAGATCGAGAGAGAGAGAGAGAGGGCCAGACGTCAGTGGCAGACGCCTCCTCGCGGACGTTAACTTATCGAAGTACTTTGCATAATTCAGGCCTGCCTCTCGACGCAAATCCCTGCTCTAGTCGCAGCCGCTCTCTTGGCAAGCGCTCGCGGTTTCCGTCCCCGCCTCGCTCACGCACGAGCTGCTGCTGCCGGCGTGGCTGCTGCTCTCACACCCCGAAGATCGCCGCCGATAGCTTAAACGCTCGATTAGAATTTGAGGCCGCGGCCGAGTACTGGTAATCCCCCTCGGCGTACCGGTAGGATGGCGGGATGATTCGATTTTTTATCTTCTTTTATCGTGGCCGAAGTGGCGAGAGCTGGATGGATTTGCGCGATGTAAGGTGGTGGTATGGTGAGTGTGTAGAGGTCGAATGAATAAATATTGTTTGAGATTAAATTGTTGAGAAATAGGAGAGAGTGTAGGTTAGACATGAAAGTAGAAAACCTAATTGGAAATTATTGTATACGTACTATTAAAATTATTGCTGTGCATTATTTATGCATTTTTTATGATTAACCTTTAAATCATATTTTAAAAGAGAAATTTTTTAGATTTTATTATATGTAGAAAAATTCCAGAAATTTGAATGTTTGTAGAAGAAACTAAATCGTTTTATACGATGTACCGAAATAGCTTTTAGTCAGAACTTTTCGTGAGATACGTGAATTTCAATGCGAATAATCTATGCGCATCGTATATTGATCAATATTTATGAAATAACAAGTATTAATTCAGCGAATATCAAATCCGAGCATGTAGCATGTTTGTCAAAAATATAAAATTTTTAAATTGTAAAAAAATGTAAAATTTTTTTTTTTTTTTAATATTCTCTAATATAAATGAAGACTTTAAAATTATTGATACTACAGTTTGTAAATGAATCAAAAAATTTAAATATTTCTCTACAATCTACAAAACTTTTTCTCGCTTCCGAAAGAAGTGCCGTGTTCTCCTTTGTTGAGTGAAACGCTAACTCCTGAAATCTTAGAAACGCTTATCAAAGCTTTAGCCTTAACTGCACTTTTAATGGAAAAAAGGCTAATGGCAGCGCGCGGTGGCTTCGGGGAGTGTTCTTAGCTTCTCTCGCTCGCTGGATGCTCTCTTTGTGTGTGTACACCTCCAGAGAGAAAGAGAGAGTGCTATCTCTAAACTAGCCAGGCAGCCGTTTGCTTTTTGCCGTATCAAGATTCCCGGTAATTAAGAAAAATCATGGATTGCGCCTTTCTTTGGTTTCTCTTTAGTCAGCCCTGGGGGCCTGTAGATTCGCGCCGTAAAAAGATCGAGCAAGATAAATAGAAGCGATCAAAGGGTACATGCGCAAGAAAGTTTTATTTATATTTTTATCTCGCTAACTGACGTTCGAGTTGGATGGACTAAAAGTGACCGATCAATAACAAAGAAAATAGAAATCAAACTGTTGCTATTGATTTTAGTTTAATTAAGAATAATATATGAGTGTAGTATTTAAAATAATTTTGTTTGGTTTATATTAAATGCTATCTTAAGGTTGGTATTCCAAATAATTGACAGTCTCTTTTGAAAGACAGTTCTGTTTGAAACACCATAAAGAAAAACAAAAACTCAATTATTCAATGATTCGTCAGGTTCTTTTTTAATTTTTTACAAGTAAAAAATGTGTTTCATCAATATCATTTCGCAGTTTATTTTCAGGAAAAAATATCGAAGTTTCAAAATAAAAAGAAAAGATGAAAATTGTTATTATAGCATAAAATGCATACTAATTTTACTCAATTTAAAATTTGTATTTAATCTTCAGGAATTTTAAAATTCGATCTTGGTCTTTCTGCTTTTTAGATTTCGACAACAATAGACTTGTTTAAAATTTCTGCTAAACAAAGAGAAAATAAACTATCAAAATATTGGATATTCAACTTTTTGCTCTTCCATTTGGTATTTCAGTACTAAGTAGATTGATATTCGATTGTTTGGTACCCATTCAAATTTGTTTCTATTATCTATGTAGTTTGGAAAAACAGAAAAAATATTTGTAATCTTTTAATTTTATTTTTAAAACCTGTAAAAACTTGTACATATTCCAAATATAGCTATTCGAAACAAATTAAAAGTATGTATGATCGATTATTTTAATAAAGAACTGGATGAGGCTTCAAAAAAGTGCACCTTTTTCTGGCATGCAATTGGAATGTCTCATAAAACGGAAATACTATAAAAGATTTTTGTACTTTACAAGAAAAATTTTGAAAAAAAAATATGTATTGAATGTATATTCCAAACATATTGAAAAATAATTATAATTAGAATTTCATGTAGACGTATATAAAATAACTATTACATATTCTGTTTTTCATATTATTATCTTTAATTTTTTTCAGATATTTAGATAGAAATAAAATGTTGATTAATTCATATTTTTGAAAGTGTTATTTTTATCAATAATATATTATTTTATAAATATGTTAAATAATATAAATTTTTTTTATACTGAAAATCCGAAAATATTTTTCATTTTTTAAATAGTACAATTTACATTAATTATACAAGTTATAATTATTTAATTTGCATGAATACTTTGTAAAATAAAATTGGTTTTTTAAAGATTTAATCATTGTCTAATTAAAGTAACTACAATATTAAAGTATTTTTATAAATATTGAAATTTGCGCAGAATACTGTCCTTTTTTCATTATACATTAGAATGGGACTCGCATTCTTAAATTTTACAAGAGACTGACGTACTTTAACCTGCAATATTCATAATATTTTATGACGTAAGCGATGTCTAACAATTGCTGCTTAACCTACTTGATTATACTATATCGTCGATAGACTTACATCACTAGATAAAATTAATTTACGTCAATGTGTTCCGATTTTAAATTAATACTTAATGAGCAATCCTTGATCTCAAAATAAATAATGACATATTATACACTACATATAACATCCATCCGAATATAACACTTTCAACGTAAACCACTTAAACCAACCCTCTACAATCAAAACCATCATTTATTTTCCTCTCCCAAATCACCTTTTTAAAACCCACCTAATCCATTCCGCGAAGCCAGACAATCCGCCTAATCAGCCCCAACCATCTAGGCGCAGCTAACGCGCTTGGAAATTCTAATCTCCAGTGTACCGCGAAATCATTAGCGAAACCAATTAAAAATAATAACGCGTACCCGAATCTCCCGCCAAAGCTCCCTATCTCTATATCTTTCTCCCTCTATCTCCAGTACAAAAGGCAGAAACGACGCCCGCGGCGCGACGTTTCTATTCCGGCGAAATTAGGAGCTTGTGTGCGTCTACGTATACGTAAGAGCGCGACTTCGCGGTATTTCCACAGCGAGGCTCTTATCTCGATACAACTCCCATGCGAAAGAAGGCCAGGACGCCTTGGAAAGAAGACAAAAATAGTTAATTAAGGGTAAAACGATTTCGCTAAATTGCAAGAGTCGCGCTTTCCGGCGCGCGCGCGCGCGGACACAGACAGGGGAGCGCGGAAAATCGGGAAGGCTCGCCACGTTCGCCGCTTGGCGCTATTTCTTGCTCTCGTTTCTCTCCAGCGCGTCCTACTTCCGACACCGCCCCCACCTAGCAATAAAATCGAGAATGGAGTGAGGGAGAGGGGAGATCCGTGCCGGCGAAATATTGGAAAGTTAACGACCCCGCGCGCGCTTTTCGGAACGTCGCGTGCGGAGAAAGAACGAGCCTTGTAGTGTTTAGGTTCGAGGCTTGCATAGCACGCCCTCTTACTACTTACGGGCGCGTGCGAGCGCTGGGCTTCTTGCCTCGAGCCGCTTGCGGGGCATTCGTTTTACTCGCAGACGAGAGCAGATGTGTTGTGTTCGCTATCTGCTATCTGTTTTGCTTGTATGAAAGCATACGTGTAATTACGCGTGAGCTTTTAGGTTTTTTTCTTTTCGTATAGTTGGCTTGACCTGAATCACTTGTAAAGTAGCGTGCGTCGGAAAGTGTGTGGAGAGGAAAGTTTTGTAGTGTGGATGGAAGTGGGAATGTTTTTTAAATTAGATGGTTGGTGTAATGTTATTAATTTTTGTAATTTGAAATTATTCGCTGAATTAATTTATAGGGTGTCGCAGTAG
This sequence comes from Eupelmus urozonus, assembly GCA_900480035.1. Lineage (NCBI taxonomy): Eukaryota > Metazoa > Arthropoda > Insecta > Hymenoptera > Eupelmidae > Eupelmus > Eupelmus urozonus. The sequence continues at coordinate 53,752 of UELX01000672.1, read as the reverse complement.
GAACATTTTTCGTTGGTTAACTGAACTGCTAAAACGCGATTCGGTTGATAGTATTTTTAACCCGTTTCGAAATAAATTTCAAATTTTGAAATTTCATTTTGTAGAGAGTTTAACGAACTGTGAATTTCGAAATTAATATTAAACTAGATTTTTCAAAATCATATGAGCTCAAAAAATACAATGATTAAATTTTGCAAAAGATTTTGTAGATTGCAATCAAACTTTTATAAGTGCATAACAATAAATTAAAAATTGTTTTAAATCATTTTTTTAAAAAAGTCATTAAATTTCTTGATTTTTTGATGAACACTCCATTTACAGAAATAACTGATTATGCATTTCACTTGACTCATATCTATCTTTAGAGACAATGGATAATTTTAGACGTGTCCATCAAACTAGACGTGCAGTTTGTTTTTTTGAATGCCATAAATCGTAACTCAAAAGTAAGCTCTTAAAACGTTCCTTAAGAGAATATTTTGAATTGCTAAACAAAATTCGTATAAGGGCGAAGCTCTTCAAACAAAGTTTTAATATCTTAAAGTGCATTTATCTTAAATCCATTATGCTCAAACTGAAATGATTGATCACTTAAAGACTATTACGTAAACTGATTTCATTTTAATATTAAATTTTTAATAAGATTTTTGTAATCATTTTTACAGATAAGTGAGACGCCTATGTCAATCATTTTAATACAAATCAATCAATGCCAGTTTATTATCTTGAAATGCAAACATGATCATTTTAATAAGTCTTTAATAAAAAAATTATCATAAAAAATAAAAAGACAAGTTAACCCAATAATTATACATCTTAAAAAAATCATTCCCATTACCATCCTCCGAATTCCCTATATACAAACATTATCAAACCCTACGATTCATGCCCTATCAGCTGCATCTCTCCGTATAATACCACGCTCGAATAAAACGCAAGAATAGGTGTGTGCACGGCACAAGTGGCTCTTTCTCTATCGCACCGTCGCAGCTCTTTTCTCTCGCTCCCTCCCTATCTCTCTTTTCTTTTTTAAACGCAGGAGGTTTTGTCAGAAACACAGGCCCACGTTATACTGTCTATTTCCGTATAGCTGTATGTATATATATGCACGCCGCGCGCATACACGCATACACACACACATATATAGCTCTAAAAGCCGAGCTGCATAGTCTCGCGTTCGCCTCTTTTCAGACATCGCCGCCCGCTCGCGCTAGCTTTGCTTCTTACGAATGCAAATTAGGTTGCAAGACTGCCAACCTTACCTCCCCCGAGATTTCCCCAGGAATCTTAACGACCGCCGCGCTGTTCTCTGCGCTCTATACGCGTAAAGAAAACGCGAGTCTCGGGGGCGAGGCAGATTGTATCTTTCGCCCCGAAAGTTTGCCTCTTATTAAAAAAGAAAAAAAAAAGGAAAATAGAAGGAGCGGAGAGAAAGGAACGAAAAATAAGGGAAGGAGAAAAGGAACGAAATTTATAGTGAATTTCGCGCGGCGGCGGCGGCGGGGCCACTTCTTCAAAAGAATGGCTGCACGCGCGCGCGCGCCGCTCTCTCTTGCACTTTTTGTAAGCGGCGGCGCGGAGGTAGCCAAAGTTTTCCCTCGTTTTAATTAGGCCGAAGTTTTAGCTGGCGCACCAGCTTCCCCGATGTTGTTTGCGCGGAAAGATTATGAATACGAGATTTCACGCTAGCGCGAATCGTATTATTAATAACGTTTGTCTAACTTCCCAGTCGCGCCGGAGAGCCAAGATTCTGGCGGTCTGGCTGTATAGGTATGCTTGAGAGAGTGAGTTCTTTTTTTTTTGAATGGTTACTTTATGGATTAACTGAATTATTCATTTTTTGAGCGCGTTTTGCTTTCTTTCGCGTAATGAATACGCAAAATCCTTGATGGTTTTTCATGATGACTTTAAATTGCGTCTAAAATTTTCGTTTATTTTTGAAAATCAATTTGCGCGCTGTTTTGTCAGATGATAATTACTTTATTAACTTTAAGATTTATCTAGATCTTACGCGATTTTTTTGCTTTTCAGAATTTATTAAACTTTTAAAAAGGAACTCTATTAAGGTGTACTTTGTTAAGGAGTTTTTGCTAGAAGGGTAAAAAAATTTTCAATACATTTTGATGTATAGACTTTTGAAATTACGACTTTATCAAATATTAGTTTAAAAATCTACTAAAGTCATGATTTCAAAGATCTGTATATCCATTCAGTGCATTAAAATGTATTAAAAAATTTTGTATGCTTATATTAAGTATTCCTTAGCATAAAATTACATTTCCAAAAAATCTTAAGAAAAAAATTTTCTATGAAGATACGTACGTTGTTCCGAATATAATATATCGCCAAAACCAAATTTCAGTTTGCTCAAAATTACGCAAATTAGATAGGTAGTAATTACTCTATTTACAAAATAAATTTGAACTGTCTTGTTTGTTATTTATAGTTAGGATATTATAATGAAGAGTCATCTATGCATAAGGAATACAAAATTAATGGATAAAGCATCAAAATTACAATCTCATAAATTAAATTAAATTTAAATTTTTTATACAATATCTTCAAAAGACTAAAACTATGGATAAAAAAGCATCGGATTAATAAAAGAAATGTATTAAAATGAAGAACAAAAAAATAGAGCCAGTATATATCTACGGAAAATTTAGCTTAAGCTGCTAAAGTGCTTAATCCTTCAGCGCGGAAGTTAGATGCAAATCCCATTGCGTGAGTAAACTCGCCTTTATTTTTCCCGTTTAATTAAAAACAATTCCAAAAATTAATTAACCATTCCAAAAATTATTTTTCCAAAATGAATATTTACCTTTGCGCAATAACTCTCGCGAAAAGTAGCGAACGCTCGGCCGCAATTTTTTCACGTTAGCCGGCAAAAGTCCTTAAATAAACACGAGTAGAGAAGGAGCAAAAAAATAAGTAGTAGCAGCGGAGAGAAAGCGAGAGCCTAGGGTAAAAAAAACGAGATCGACGAAGCCTCGTCTAGAAAAGTCGACTGCTCGCGGGAGAAAACAGAAAAGCCCCTCTCTCTCTCTTCCTCCGAATCTACCTATATACATCGCTCTGTAGCACACTTTGTAAATAGTTGCGGAGCTTCGCGGATTTCAGAAACGAGAGTCCGGGAAGTGCGCTCGCACTGGGCCTTGTGATAATAAAAGGACGAGTAGTAGGAAGGAGGGGGGAGGGCTTCCTACCAGTCGTGCTCTTCCGATTTCTCCTCTCGACTGCAGCAGCCACCCCCTCCTTCCTTCCTCTGCGAGAGCTATGCTTATGCCCCGCAGGATACCATTAAGAGAGCTTCGCTTTGCATTTGCCTTTATGTAACCGGAAAGAACGAGGAGGCCTCCTACAGTCGGCGCAAGCCTGTCCGCCTCGCGCGCTGTGGTATGTATATACCCGCAGGTTGGCTGAGAGAGAGAAAAAAAGAGGAAGAGCGAGGAGGTTGCGGCTGCCCTTAGAACCGGCCGGCGGAGTGTGACGACGATGCTGAGGCTGCGTCTGGTTGGAAGGACTGGCAGTTTTTCAGTGGATTTTTCAAAAAAATTTTTTCTGGATTGAAAGGGTTGAGGGTGGAATTATGAGAGTAAGTCGAGAGTTGAGGGAGAAAAAAAATTAGGATCTTTCATGTCTGGTTCAAATTATCGTTACATGATTATTATTGTCAAATATTACTAAAGTTATATGTTAGTTAGACTAAATTGTATTTTATTAAGATATTCTTTTTATTCGCAGGCTTAACGAAATGCATCCTATTTAAAAAAAAACAGATAGCTTGCATGCAATAGCTTTTAGTAAATTGACATAGAGAGTGATTTTATAAATATAATCAATAAATATTGCAACAATTTTATGCACATTACTAAAGGGTGATCATAAAATATTTAACTCTATCGTAAAAGTTTATTATTACTGCATTAACTTTAGCGATAGCTATCTCTTATTTATAGCCTTTAAAACGTATTTCAAATATGAGTTTTGAATAAAAAATGGAACAAAAATAAGCAGAGTCCTGTGCAATAAAGGTTTTGTCCTACGGGCATTTTATACTACATAAATAGAATAGCGTGTGCGGAAGCCCCACAATACAGTTATGCTGCACGTATGAACTGGATGCGATAAACTGCAAAAAGTGCATCATAGTTTTCAAATTTTACAAAAGAAATTCTTGTTTATATCTGCTAATACCTAATAATGTTTTTACTATAGCAAAGTCTATAACTACAGGCGAAAAATGTATTCATTAGCTTATGAACATAAAATTCCTTTGTCATTTAATATAGTTAAAACTTCAAAATAATTTATTAAATATTCCTTACTTCTATATATTTCGTTTCTGTTAGGGACTAATTACTTACGCTATGTTTTTAATTTTTCGTTGAAAAATTTTATAGGTATTTTTCATACAAAGCATGATAATAAATTTCAAAAATTACAGAAAATTACTGAAAATATTATTAACCATGAAGAAATTCTTGGAATTTTCCTCTCTGGAAAATCAACTTTAACGCCATAAGCACAGCGTCAAAGCAGGCCGCACAAAGTAAAAGATAGCCAACAGCAGCATGCTCATCTCTGTTTATCAGCGAACAAGCAAATTTTATTCACTTTCACGATCGCCATACAGAAGCGCGACATTTTTTCCCAGAAAAAGCTCGCTCTCGCGCTCGGCGCTCAAAATCATTCATCCAGGCAACGACGTAAAATTTCCCTCAAAGAAGAAACATCTAACAAGTTCCCTTTTTCAGCTGCCGCCGCTGCAAAAAGAGTCTGAAAGTAAAAAAAAGGCCAATCGCAAAAAGCCAGGGTAGACGCGCGGCGACTAATAGGCAAGGAACGCAGAAGAAACTAAAGAGCGGAATAAAGAGAAAGAGAGAAGTCTGAGGAGAGCGCAGACGGGAAAAGTGACGCGCGAGAAGACTGCGAGGGGGAGGGGGGAGGAAAACTCGCTGAAAATAAGGAGAGTACGCGCGAGAGAGAGGGAGAGAGCTGAGACGGCAGCCGGGGGAAAACGACGCGCCGAAAGCTTTCGCTCGTCTAGGATAGCTCGAGAGTTCGCCGTTAGGATTCTAACGAGCTATTCCAGACCCTAATAAATGTGCTCCGGCGAATGGATGCCGGATGCGGTGCGGGGGTGGCGGGAGGGGAGGGGGGCAGCCTCGTTACGTCGTAAAAGCGAATGTGCTCACCTCTCGCGAGCGAGCCCAAGGAAATTCGACGAAAACAAATTTCTTACTCGGACCGATGGCTTGGCTCTGATTTTAAGAAAGAAGTGGGTGAGCTTGGCTGTGGGAGGAAAGAGTTGAGGATTGTGTGAATGAGCATGTGTGGCCGTAGGTGTTGGCGAGGTGGGTGATTTAATGGAATACGTGAGGCGTTGGGGTGCGTGACGCTGCGAATCTTGAATAAAGAGAGACGCGTAGACGATAAATTAGTTTTTAGGTGTTTTGCGAGCGGTGGGAGTAATGTCGCTGGATGAGGTGTGTGAAATTTTATTGTTGGAGTGATGGTCAAGACTCCGTGATTTTGTGAATGATTTCTTGGTGGTTGCGTAATGAATGTGACTTGACGTGTAGTACTGTTTGTTTGTTTTTGTATGGACGTTTTGTTCTTTTTGTTGTTTTAATGTTTGTTATATTTTCATTTTTAATATCGAGAAGTTGAGTAAATGTAAAATAGTTTTTAGAAATTTATTTTTGTAACTTTGTATACTCTGGTAAAAAACTTCTTTGCGAACTCTATAAATAAAATACAGGTCTGCTAATCAGATATTTTTAGCACGAAATAAGGCTCCAGAATTCATTCATGAATATCTAACTGGCTTGCTATTTCGATTCGACTAAAACGAATAAAATATTCGATGTTATTAATGGCTCCAAAGTATAATATGTAAACTGTAAGTTTCATGGATCGTTGAAGTTCCTATTTAAGAGATAATTAAAAATAATTGAAGATACTGAAGTCTAATTTTAGGTATTTTTGCGCTCGAATTTCAAATATAACTTAATTTAAGTTTACATTATTGCAAAATGATCATTTTTACGATTCTCAAATAAGAATATTCATTAATTTTATGAGAAAATGGCTTTACTTAGCAATTACGAATACTAATATTAGCAAATTTTATAATTTGGTAGACTGTACTTATACGTAATAAGAATAAACGAAACGGCGTATAAATTATCATAATAATTTTGAAATTAATATTAAATTTTAAATAAACCAATCAGCAATCAATAGTTATTAATTATTTTTTTTAATTAACGACAGATAGAAAGTTCGTTTAATCACCCGACAATTAAACTAATTAAATTTCAACAAATCAAACCTAAACAAACTACCAAAGATTCATCACTAATTATTTTTTCATCGCGACATCGCAAATTGCTCGCCAAAAGAGTCTTTATCCCAATAAAACTCTAACAATCGAAGCCTCCGAAGTGCGGCAAAAAAGCTCCGCCCTAGAAGACGAGCAATTTTTCTATAAAGAAAAATTGCCATGTCGCGTCTTGCAGCTAGAAAGAGACGAGGCGAGAGAAAAAGGAACAAAGCAAAAGAGCCAAAGCGCGCAAGAGAGAGCGAGGAAGCTTCCAGTAGAGAGGCGAGGGGCTTCACAGAGAGAGAGAGAGAGTGAGGCTGCGCTAGCGCGCTCTCGTTTACACGTCGCCGCTCTCTTGCGCATCTAATAATAAACTCCTACTTTTCCCTCTCTATCCTCCGCCGCGCGACGTGTCCCTCACTGTCCCGCTCTTATTTTCGCTCTCGCGCTTTCTCCTTCTGTTTTCTCTGCCCCATCTCCTTCGTCTCAACTCTCTCTCTCTCTCCTCCTCTCTTAAATCTGACCTCCCGCAGTCTCTCTTTTTCTAGCTTAGCAAAAGGTAAAAAGCGAGCGGCCCTCCGCCACATGTGCCGCCTACTCCCGTCTATTCTAACTCTAGCCCTCTCTTTCGGCTCTCTCTCTCTGGAGGCAGAGCGATCGTCGATTGTTCTTGTTGCGCCGAGGCTTCGCCGATACGCGAGCTTTCATTCATTACGTGTGGGGACGCGCGCGCGCGCGGCTATTTCGAGAGAGAAGCGCTTGCGCGAAGAGAGAACTAATGAGCTCCGAATTGATGCGCTTAATTGTTTCTGGAGAGGAAATTGCCGGCGGTTTTAATGGGTAATTTTAGACTTGATACGCGCTGGGCTGACGGCCGGACCGAACTGGCGCGCGCTGTGGAGCTGGGATCTCGTTTTGGGCCTGGAGAGAGGTGCTGGCTGACCTGGTATATATAGTTTGGCGGTTGGATAAACCATTATGCGCTGAGATAGTTATTGTAATGTGGGTTCTGATCTCGAGCTTTTTTTAGCTGTGTGAAACATAGGGAATATTTAAAGTAATTTATTTGACTAAATGTTGTGTCAAGTGGGCACACATTGCAAGCTAAAAGTGTAGTCAAATATGTAGGTTTATGTAGTTCAGCGGTTAAAATAAAGTCTACCATTCCAAGAAAAAGCATGTTTGAATATCGCGTCAAAAAGGTCAGAGCGCTGCTCACCGGTCGAGTTGACGTTTCTTAAAGCACCAATTTGAGATATTCCACAGCAAAAACAAGAGATTCCAGGGTGAAAGAAATCGTCGGACTATATATTAAGAATGTCACTTTTTGAACATACAAAGTTACTGTAAGAATAGAAATAGCAGGCGAAATACGAGTACATCTCGCTTGAAGGTTGGACTACATAACCCGCGTGACAGTTTCAACTAAAACAAAAATCCCGGGTCTGTAATATCCGTGAAAAATCGTCCGGATGTACGAAAATAGAGTGTTTTTGTAAGTTTACTTCCCGAGCAATCCGTCTCTATTATTCCACATCTTTTCACTGGGCGTAAAGATATCAGATTCGTTAATTTTAACCATTTATTATTTCTCTTATTTGAAATTAACTGTACTTTGGTGAAAGTGACTATTTATTAGAAAATAATATTAAGATAAATGTTACTTTTCATATAGTACCAATCGTTAAAAATGTGTCCCATGTATCATTTAAAATCATTTTGAATTTTAGCACCACTAAACTTAAAATAATCTTTTCCGATATAACCAACCACTATTAGCACTTCGCTTCTGAAATATAGCAAATTACTAAAATTAAATCCATTAAATTACCGAACGGGCTGAAGCTGATAACGAAATTGAAAATTTCCAAGACTGCAGCCTTTAATTACGTCAATCCCCGTCGTTACGTAAGATTTTTCGCGCGGAAGCGAATTACATTAGGAATTGATTGAAACGTTCATTTGTACACTGTCGTTTAATTTATAATATAGGACACGCAGCCGGGATATATAAGCGAGTGTGTTGGGATAGCGGCGACTAAAGCGCTAATTTGATTTTAATTATTGACTGACGTGGGAATTACGCGTTGCATTTAATCAATCGGCCGCTCGTTTGCGTAATTTCGGGATTGTATCGTCTGCGGTAATACTTATTTTTACAGCCCCCGTCCAAATTACTAAACGATAGCGTCCTAGAAACCAGTTATAAACTGCATCCTCAAATTAAAAAAAAAATCACGTCAAATCCAGCCATTACCATTTATTCCCATTCCTCCAGATAATGTCAAAAATGTGTTATTAACACTAGGTACAGAGCGCTCAAAACCACAGGCAAGCCGTAGAACCTCCCAGCGCCATAGCTCGGGTAAAATCAATGTAACCCACTTCGTCCGAATTTACAATCACAGCGTAGCTTGCAAATTTAGCACATGTAGCACTGAATATTTCATCCCCAGCTCAGAAACGCAGCGAGCACACTCGCACACACACATATACACGTTCCCAGCCGCAAATTCCACCTACGCTTGTAATATAATTTCCGCAGCCGAGCGTATATCCATTCATCCCATCGTCGTGGTCAATTAAAAGGCGAGCGCGCCTTTTTCTCTGTTTCTCGATTCTATCTCTATTCTAATTTTAGAGACATTCCCGCGCGCGGCGACGAGCACTAAGGCGATAAACGCGTGTACGCGGCGTTTACGTTTATTTAGCGAGCTTGACGAAGCACGCGGAGAGCGAGAGAGAGAAGCTAGTTCTCGTCGTTTCGTTTGGCGCGCGCGCATGGGGTTAGAGTGGTCCTTTTCGCGCTTTATGCCGGATTAATTAAGATCGCGATTGTCCGCGGCGAACAATGCGCCTTTGACATTGGTTCGGGGAAGGCTTTGGGATGGGATGGTGGAATGGGGGGATATGGGTTTTTGCGTTTGAGTTTGTTGGTTTTTGTGAGAAGTGTGGAATGCTGGATAGAGCGTACAATAAATGTTGTTGCAAGGGCCCTTGCTTTTTGTAAAATTTATTTGTAATAAACTGTATTGTTGACGTAATTGCTAATTACTTCTTGGAAAATTTTTCACAAAACTATTAGTGATATTTTCTATGTTTCTAGTTAAATTTCCTAAAAAGTTTGATAAATTTTCTAATTCTCAGACTGTTGCCGCTTTAAACAATAGTATAGTAATCTTTCTAAGAAACTTTTTTCCGTACAGTATTCTAAAACACACCGTTAAAACTTGAGACGTTATGAAACACTTAATTTGTATTCAATTTCCTTCAATGCACTCTAAAATGAAAAGTGTGAAATCTGGAAGTAAAAAGTTTAAAACCTATTTTTAAATCATAAATGAAAGTTTAAAATGTATGTTTTAAACCAATAATATTGTAACACTATTGCAACAATTATATCTTTAAACATAACCTTATCTATAGTAAAAAAGTATATAACACAAATGCTATAATAATATTGCTAAAATACTGGTAAAATATTGTGATGATATTATTGTAGCAACATTGTAATAATAATTTAATAATATTGTAATAATATTGTAACAATATTGTAATAGTATTGTAACAATATTAATACTTTTAACAACAAAGCAAATATATTGTATAAAATACAAGTGTATTTTAATTATGATTTAAACAAAATGTAAATTTTTAACTATGTAGACTGGAGCTTATTCCTTTAATTATAAAATACACAAAGAAACACAATAAAAAAAGTCCAACCAATATAGTTATACGAATATCTCATATTTTTAAACACCACAAACGAAGACGGATCGCGGCACAATGGCCCCATACGAAATCGCACAATAAAATCTAACTAACCATTTCCGCCCCTGCACTCCCGCATCACGGAGCTACTTCTTCGATCCACCCTCTTCGATTCCCTTCCTCCTCGGCACGCGGCGCAAATCTATCATATTCTTCTCTGATTTGACATTCGCATCCCTGCGCGCACCCCTGCACCTAACCATTCTTCCATTCGACAAAAGTCCGCTCGAGTATAAATTCGATTTTTCACAAGGCTGTTATACTCGCGAATTTAGCTCGTCCGCCGCGCCTCTGTGCATGTGCCCAACCCTTCGGCTTTCGACGAATTGATTCTCGTCTCCTTCGTGCATATTTTTCCCTACTTCAATGCTATTACCGCGCGAGGCTTAAGTGTCGAGGTTGTTACGTGCATTTTCAATGTCTTGATGTATTCGGTTGTTAAAGATTCAAAAAAGAAAATTGGAGCTTTTCAAGTTTTGACTTTGCTGGTATATTTTATTGATGTATGAGGGAATTGATTGTTTTTTTATTTACATATACGCAAAGCTATATTGTTTGCAAGTCAAAAGAATTTAGGAAACCTCAAAAAAATCAATGAATATTTTTTATTTTGTTTAGCGAAACTGGAGATTTTATCGAGTTTATTTTAAAAGTCTTCTTGAATTTCAACAAAAATGCAAAGAGATTACAACTTTTCAGAAATCCCTCAAACAAAATTTAATTTTTTTTTTTTTTTTATAAAATCATAAAAAATTGAACCGTTAAAATTTTCTTAAAATTCTGGAGCAAAATCTCAACTTTCGGTTTAACAGTATTTACTTTTTAAATATTTATTCCTCAGACATTTTGAAAAAACACTATACCAGATAACATACAAATTTATTACGGAAAACTATAAAAAAAACTCAACAAATCAACAACTAATTCCCCACTGCACCCCTAAATCTCGCAACATTATTCCACAATTACGAAATTCACTCTGATCTCAAGCTCAACCCAAACCCCAGCACCTTAAACAATCAATCCTGAAAACAGCCTCATCCATACGACTCTAATCCACTTACCGCAATATTTCCAAGCCACCTTCACTTCCAGCAGACCATTCCAAAAAGAAAACCCCCTTGCACCACCCACGCATAGCATTCTCAGGCAGCACGCGCTTCCTTCCGCTCGTTTGCCCCGCCCGACGCTGTACACAGTGGCCCAGTTCCTCAGCTCTCGCTTTTCCATCCTCCGCGTATACATATATATTTGTCGATTCTCGCATCGTCCGGCAACAGCAGCAGCTCTATGCATATGCATGGGCAAAGTGACGAACGAGCCCCGCGTGTGCTTCATCCACGGGATTGAAATTTTCGAGCTTCGCTTTACGGCTTCTTCTTCTTCTTCTTTAGACCGGCGCGCGACTTTGAATTTCCAGCCCCGCTCTCTCTCTCTGAAAGCCGAGCTTCCCGTCATTTTCGCGCTCGCCCGGCGTGTTATTGAAAAAGGCAGACGTATTTTTCAGTCGCGCGATTACGGCAGTCTCGCGCTCGCGCGTTATGCCTCTATGGTAATAAGTTTGCTCGCGGTTTTGCTTCGCCTGAGAGAGAGGGAAGAGAACGAGTTGACCTAGATTATAGCGACGGCATACGTATAGGGTATTTTCGTGCGGGGGTGCGCCCACGATGCGAGAGAGAGAGAAGGATTTTATCGGCGTGCGAGTGACGTGAGCGCGCCACGGTGGCGTTTCGCGGTAGAGAGAAAAACAGACATATCGCGTGCGGGGATGGAATATTGCTTTAGGAGGTGAACGGGGGTGGAGGGAAAGAGAGAGAGACGGAGTTTTAGTTTAGTAGGTGGAAAATGGTACGCGCTGCAGGTGATGGACTGGGATTCTCGGGCTGCTTTGGGATTGAAGTGTCAGCAGAGTAGAGTTCATTGGTTGGGGGTGGTTTCGAAATTTGGGGGTTGGTTGTTTATGATGATTGTTGAGAATGAAGCTTGTTTTGTTTTTGAGTTTTTTGTGTATTGGTACTCTTTGAATAAGGATAATGGAATAGTAAAAGCTACTGTAATATACTACTATTTTATGACTTATTAAGAAACGTCTTCTGATAATGCTTTTTGTGTGTGTATTAGACGTATTGTACCATAAAAGATCTTTTGAGTCTTTTTAATCAAGAGCATTAAAATTAATTAACTACACTTTAAAATGAATTTATTTTCAAGTTTTTTTTCAAAACTGGAATGTTTATATTTTCCTAACAATAAACCCCCTAAAAAACTTTACTGAAAAGTTTCACAAAGCTTTCCAGCTGAAAATACAACTCGCGAGCGCAGCTCGCAATGTGAAATGATGTTTTTGTCAAATTAAAGCACCGGATTTATGCATACAATTTTCAGTACGTGAGCACTCGCCGGTCTCAAGGGTTACCTTTCTCTTTATTTTGTTAATATGTTTTCACTAACTACATTTCAAGGGCTAATGGAGATAGAAAGCGGCGCTGCACACGCCCGGCCCTCTCCTGAGCACAGTTTCCAGAAAGTACTACCACCCTGCGCGCGCGCGCGCTACTACAGCAGCCTTTCCAACTCGAAATTCAAATTGGAGCTCGTTCCTGGAGTGTGCTCGTAGGTGCAGAGCGCATAAAAATATATGAAGTTTCTCTCCCACTTAACAGCTGCACGCCCCTACAAGAGCGAGAAAGCTCGACCGTTTGCATTTTCAGCGCGAAAATCTGACGCCCGCTTCTCGGCGACGTAAGATAAAAAGCTTCGGGCCTTTATATGGGAGACCGGTAAATATCGTGTGGCGCGTAGTCGTATCAATTTAATTGCGACGGTGAAAAAGTGTCGAGCGCCGGAAAGCAGCACAATAAAACTTAATACTTAATCGAGCGGAAATGTAGGTCAGAGCCTTTTTTTTAACGTCCTTTTTTCGAAGGAGAAGTTAATACAATCAGGGCGAACGAACTTTCCATTAAAATTGCCGCGAACTTTCATTTATCGCGAGCTATAAATATCGTGTACTTTGCGTTAAAACTTTATTATCTAAAAAGTTTCGCAGTGATTTTGCTGTAAAGATTTCTAAAAATAAAGCCCAGTTGCGGCGCGACGATTATAAAGAGTTATTCGATTTTTACGCTCGTTTTAACGTTTATGCGTGAAAAATAATGTTAGGAAAGAACATGGTTTGTAAAAGCATTGAAAGTATTCTGTATTTATTCAAATTATTATGAAATAATTACGATTGATTTATTGCTTCATACCCATGTGACAGAGCTTTAATCATTTATAAATCAAATTTTATCAATTTTTTTTATTTATTAGATAATATTTTCTAATAATTTTATCATTTTTTCATATATTAAATTTATTTACCGTTATGCATCTGTTGCCAACAATAAATTATACAAAAATAGCTTTTGAATCTTAAATTCCTTTGGTATTATGTGGCGCTAAAGTTTATGAATCATAGCTTGTAAAAAATTCCCGACTGGCAATTACATAAGGAATTCATGTTTTTTAATTGAGCTACAAAAGTTATTTTCCCGGACGAAAATCTAAATCTGACATGAAAGCATTTGGTTCTTCGAGCTTGGAAATAAAAATAAACACTAAAAATTAAGACAGAAATATTTGTACAGCTCAACTGAAAAGATCAATGAATACAAGAATTCTTGTACAATATTTTTTATCCTCTAAATTCAAAACAAAAAAATAACATCTCGTTAAATAAATGTTTGCAGTTAACGTTTTTATATACATTGTAAATACATGTGGTTCTCAAAAGTCTCTTTTATAATAAATAGATAGTTCGCTGCATTATATTATTGAGAGAGTACAATTAAGTACAAATAAAATACAACTTATAATACACTTATAGTCATAATACAGAAATTATACAACTATAGTATCACATTATAACCGGGTTATTTTTAGGAAAGAAACATCGCGACCTAGTGTAAATGTACCATCTTCAATGTTTGACGTATAATGTAAATTTTCAAAAAAGTATACAAAAGGAAATTCACTGTCTTCTAAGCAAATACTATTAAAAAGACTTTTATGCAAATTTTCAACTTTTAGGGCGTATAAAAACTTACAATGATTTAAAATGTTAAAACTCGAATTTTGATAATAAAAAATCAGTCAAAGTTTTTTTATCTCAATGACTATAAATTCACAATTTGAAAGTAAATAGAAACTTATGAAAAATTCATAGCCTAAACTAATCCCCACTTCTAATCCTTTATCTATTTATAAATTTCTATGCCAATTCAGATAACTAACGACGATTCATCGTTCACGAACGCTGCAGTCACGCGGCCTAAGGGATTTATGTTTCCCTTGGGTATCATATTGACTCAGGATTTGGAGGTTTCCAAACAGAAAATAAATTATAGGAAGATTTGCTTGATCAATTATTGGATATTAAAAAAATGAAGGATGAAATCAAGTAATTACAAATACAGTTAAAAGATATCAACATTGATAAAAAAATAAAAAATATTAATATATATTTTTAGAAACTATTAATTTGTATTATTTATTTGTTAAATGAATACAACATTTTGACTATTGAAACAATGGATTAAAAATATGAGATTTTTTGTCGCACTACATTTATAGATAATTTAAAGTTAGAGCAAGGTAATCAGAAATCGATTCTGTCAAAAATACTTTCATAATATTGTTGTGGATTCAAATTTGTTTATTTTTATTTTATGATTTAATTAAAAATAGTATACCTAACATAAGGTATTAAACTGCTAGTTATTATTTAAGTAGCCACTGAACCATTGCGCGGTTTGCCGTTCAATATTAGTAATATTTTATTTATAAAGTAATTTGTACAGTAATTTTAGCCTAAACTAAATATTATATTATTTAATGTGTTACTAAACAACAAAAAAGTACTTTAAAAATATCATTCTAAAAACAATAAAATACTTAAAAATAAAGTTTTTCAAACTACTAAATCTCACAGAATTTTTTCATTTTAAAAGCAAGAACGATTTTCCTTTTCAAATGAAAACGGGCCAGCATGAGAAATGTAAAAGGGGATAATTGCGGTAAAAAAAATTCCACACGTATAGTTAAAGTACATTCATCTAAAACCAAAATACGTGTATACATGCGTAAGCTAACGCGTGGATGACTTATTATTAGGTTAACGAGCAAGAAATATTACGGCCCTAGAGTTTATAAATTTCAAGTATTTTATAACTAAAAAGAATAAAAATTGGCTTAAAATGTTAAGCCCACTTGTTCAAGGCTAATTCACGAGCAGAGTATTGAATTTTTCCCCTATTCATTTTCCATATTTGTTTTGAACATTCACGGTAAAAGAAAAACTATAAACTGTTCCTTTTTTTGCCTATTGAAAAGGAAAGTAAAACATCTGCCGATATAACCATAACAACAGGCATTCGCCTAAACATTCACCATCACGCATTCTTCTAAAAAAAAAATCATCCAATAAAAAACAATCCATCAACGCTTGAACACTCACCGACTAGCTTGCCGAACTGTGCGGGTGGCCTCCACTCCGGATAGTGCCTGGGGAAGCGCGCTCTCGACCAGTAGGTTTTCAGGGTGACCTTGTACATGGCCAGCTTATTCTGGAGCCGGCTCTGCTCGGCGGCGGGCTGGCCGCATTGCGCCCAGGCTGGTCCTGGCAAGGAGCAGCAGAGCAGGAGCAGCGTGGCGAGTAGGGCCATGCTTAGGCCCAGTCGTGTCTCGCCCGGCATCTGTAACAGAAAAAACGGAGGGTAGTTAGTTTTCGACGAGATTGTTGTCGTTTTGCTTGGTGTGAGATTTGACTTGGATTAGAGATTCAATGGGTTTATTTTTTTCAGTAATAGTTTCTATTGTTTTAGGATATTTTAAATTTATTATAGTTAATAATTTTATGAGTATCGAAATAAGATTGTAGTGGCTCGAACTAATGTGGTGATTTGTGTATTATCAATTGTAACGTAAGATAGCTTTTTTATGCATTGTCTTATCACATACTGCCACACGTGCTGGTACTCTAAAGGTCAACGATCAGTCAATTGTACATTTACACGTGGCATGAAGTTAGAAGAGAAAACCAATTTCCTTGAGTGGGGTAAAGAGGAGAAGTTGACCGTATGTGAATGTATTGACATAAGGTTACCTCGTTTTGACAGAATTAATTGACAGTTCAATTTAAACGAAAGTGTTAAAATTTGTCGTAATATGCCAATTTTCCCCACCATCACGAGTATAAATATACTGTAAAAATAATATTACAATAAAAAAGGATTCAAATCGATTTTAGTAAAATTATACCAAGCAGTTTAAGAATTAGTTTAAAAAGAAAAGTGGATAATAATGTAATTAATTAAATTTTGTTTATATTATAAAATCTACAGAAATTAGTGAAATTAAATGTATATTAATTAAATTAATCGTGCAGTTATAGCGGACGCACTGATATCAATTTCCTATAGAATTTGCAAATTACGCACATAAATGCAAGTATTCTGTTGTTAGTCCAACTCGTAAAATAGTAACTACATTTTATGAAATACTTTAAATTTTAGGTTCGATACCTTAAAAATATAAAAATCTTTATAAAACCAAAAGCCACCCTTATAAATCTTAAACCCACCACCCGCAATAAATCAAATAATTAACCATTCCTAATAAATCATTCATAACGCAGAAATTTGCAATAAGTCGCAATTACTGAATAATATCGTAGCGATCGCTCTAAAATTCATGATTGATCATCCGGCCGGCGAGCCGTGCGCACGCGACCACAGCCATATTAATAATCATTATACGAATCATAATCAAAAATATTCATACATCCACCTGTTTATGCTCCATTAATGATCGTCCATCCCGTACTTGTTTACCACCCGCTCCCTCTAAATGAGTATACAGAATCGCGTAATCAAACCCGCATAATACCCTTGACATTCGACGCCGCCTATGTTTGAAGCCAACCGCAGCGCGCGCGCCGGGCATCCATCTCCCCCTTTCCCCTTTTCGATATCAAGCAAGTACAATTCATCCCGGAGTATCGCCTTTCTAATATCGGCCCGGCGCGCGCGTCCTCCGATATATGTATACATTCGACTTGGAAACTTAAGGAGCCAGGGGGACTTCGAATGCGCGGCACGCAACTCCCTGTGTACCGGGGCACGTGTACGATATAGCCTCGCTCCTCTAGATGGGGTCAGAGAGCAAGAGAGACAGAGAAAGCCAATATCGACACAGGAGGCGCAGCGTCAAGCCGTGCGCGTATATACACCGGCGAGGCAATATACCGGCCGGCGCATGCGCAGAAGCCAGCCCTTTGCCATTAATGGGGTAGGGGTGTACGGGGGTGACACTCAAAATTCAAATCGGATTCAAATAGCCGGCCCGAATCGAGCGTGCAGAGCGAATCGCCGAGCGAATTTCACGAGCCAGCTGCGCGATCTTCCGGCCGAATTTCCGCGCGCCCAGACAGCGCCGAGGGCCTGGACTTCTGTGTATGAATTCCAGTTTTGCGCTTCCGAGTCGTTTTGATGCGGCCGAGACGTTTTGAAGCGGGGATGCTGCGTACTTGGTTTCTACATGGGGGTTTCCCTTGTGTGTGTACGGTCCAGCATGGAGTAATCAATTATCCAGGCGGGATTGCTTAATTTCGGTGCCGGGTTTTGAAAAATGGGTCGGCATCGGCTTTTTCTTGCGCCGTTTATAGCGAAACTTTGTTTATTTCGGTTTTTACGTCGCGGGTATTGTCGCCGATGAATTATTGCGCGCAGTGATAAAAGATTTGCGGGGTCAAAGAAAAGTTGCGCAGCGCGCCGGTTCTTGCGTATATATATAAACGGCGAGGCTGGGCGAGGCTCGTTTTTGCCGGCTGTTGTGCTGAATTTTTAATAAAGGTTGGCGACGAATAAAAAAAAGGTAAGGGAACAATTTCGTGAAATTTTCATCAAACGGAGTTTCTTTGTCAGTCTGAAAGTGAAATTATAAGAAAAATTGATTCGAGACTCGTAAAGGATAATGCAGCAATTGCGTGGCTATCGAAAGAGATGTAAAGTAAGATGATAGAATCGTTAAACGAAAAGGATTTTCCGTTATTTCTTTTTTTTTTACTTTCTTTTTCGTTAGAGGAAACGGAATACAAACTTGCATAATGAGATTATTTGATATAACCTAGTTCGAATTCAATCTTGATAAAAAGACTGCTAAAAACCAACTTGTCTATATTAAGATTAATATTTTTGTTCAATTTGGATGAGTGGCATCTTACAGGTGATTCCGAAGATCCTGTATCCATCTACTTGTCTTTAAGTTCATAAAATTTTGAAGGTTTTTGTGTTTCCCGTTATTGTTTTTAGCTATATTTTTTCATATTATTACAATTAACCTAATATGTAGCTTTAATCATAAAATTTTGAAAAGAAATAATTAAAATTAACTAAAGGTAAACTTTCAAGACATATTAAATCTTGGTATTCTTAAACCTCTTATTGTTAATTTGTCTAAAAACAGACCTTAAACTTTGTATCACATTTGTAAAAATTCATGCATTCTTAGAAAATATGAATATAAACATTAGTTCGTTAGCTTCACAAGATGGGGGAGGGGGAGGTGATGCGCGCTAAACAGGGTTGCTCAGAACTTCAGTCTGTAATTCCGAGAGAGGCTCCCCTCTCTCTCCATTACAAACTAAACCACTTCCCAGTACTGAATTTGTTTAACTAAAACAAAACCAACCTCTCCCTCGTACTCCCACGCAACACAAATTAATTTTTCAACCTCACTTAAACGATCCGCGCCGCAAAATATTTATGTTCAGCTCGCGTAAATCGATCGCTAATTTAATCAACCCCGAACACCCCCCCGACCGCTAATCATGATTAAAGTACACACATAATTACCGTAATTAAAAGCAAACAGAAGGTGAAAAAAAAAGACGAAGGCGCCCGCCGGATGAGGGACGATATTTCACCTTGAATAGAACATTTAATCATCGCGGCCGCTCGCGCAAGCTCGGCAAACTTTTTAAGCGCGCGGCAAAATACTTGGATATTAAGATCGCCGCGCGGCTCCACCCCCGCGCAGAAGTAATCGTTCTTGCGTGCGGAATTAATTTCCGGCGAGGGATGAAAGCAAGAGTCGCCGCCGCCCACGCGCGCGGCGACCGTAAAAAAGAAACTTTTTCTCTATTTATATACATCGCCGGCGCGAGAGACGAGGACGGCAGAGGCGCAGCCAGGTTATCCTGGGGAAGGTGTATACACACTCTCTCTCGGCCAGACGAGGATGCCTCCTCCGTCTGCGCCCCCGGCGCGTAAACTCTGTCCTTATCGCAGCCGCGCTCGCTTAAGCCCGCTTTTTTCTAGCGCGAAGATTTCATTAAATTTGCATTCGAACGCGGCCGAGGCGGGAAGAGACAATGGGAGGCTGATTGCGTTAAGAAACAAGTTGTCGATGCGAAGCGATTAACGCTGGGGGTGGAAGTTTTCTTTGGAGAGAATTTTGCGTAAGTAAATGTATTGTGCTTTTATTTTTTAAGCTATTGTTTGTTTGAAAGTTTAATCGATTCACGGAGTTTGTTTAAGGATGGTGAACGTTCAAGGTGGTCGTTAAGGTTTAACGGATATTAAGTTTTTTTTAACGGGAAATTATTCATCGCTGCGTGTAATTATTATTGACTTACTTAATAACGCAATTTATTTAACGAACCCATCTTTTTTTATAAAACATTCAAATCGTAACGATAAATTACATCAGCCAGCCGTAATTAATAAATTACAAAGACTCGAATAAATATTTGATTGTCACCACGCTCAGCCAACACAATGGACCTGATTGGCCTCATTCATTTTTGCACGCCCGCCGATCGAATCATTTAAATTCATTTTTTCGATCGATTAAATTCACAATCCCCGACCGCTCCGGCACCGCGGACCCATGCAAACCACAAATCGAAATATATTATATTCATGAAATCCAGTATCCGCTCCCGATTGTATTGCGCCTTTTTGCATTGTTCCGAAATCAGCAATATAAATTCACTCAGCACCCCCTCCCCCTGAAATTTACTATCAAATTAAAATCAATTTGTACACGCACACGCGCGAGGCAGATAAGCGGCTCCCATTGAGTAGCTCTCTCTCGCGCGAGTAGCGCAAGACGCGCGAGGGCTTCCAAAACAAACAGACTCGGCGTATAATTCAACGGGGGCGCCGCAGACTGGCGCCCCGGAATTTACGATCCTCCGCGGGGCCCCGGTATAACGCGGCGCGGGCTAGTTTATAACCGAACGAGCTTTGGCAGACTGACGCTCGCGCGATGAAAATGCAAAATGAAATTCGCCGCGCGTTTTGCTTAAAATCTTAATTGAAAATTGATTCGGCCGAGGCTTGGGTGGGAGGTTAAAAACAGCCGCGAGAGTGGGTCAATAAATTTTCCCGGACTTATGTATATATACGATCGGAGAGAGCCGCGCGAATTTACCGGCGTTATCGGGGGCCAATATCGCACGCGCGCTTCTGTTATTTTGCGTGTAATGCCGGGGCTACATTTTACGCTGGCCCGGCCGTTTACCCGGAGTTATTTTGTATTTGGATGGTAAACAATAGATCCTTATCGGCGAGAGCGGGTATAAACTGTTTTTCTTTAATAACTCGCTGGCCGACTTTTGTGCCTTTGGTACACTTTTTGCGCGCGGGATGCTGGCAAAGAGCGATGCGGTAAAAGTTGATTGCTCGCGCGGTAATAAATTTGTAAGCTATTTATTTTAAAACGATATTTCAGAGGGAAACAAGCGCTCGCCAATCTATATTCTATACCCACAAAATTTCAAAAAACATCAAAGAGTAATACAGCTAATTTCTATACGCGTATAAGTATAAAATTAACGAGCAGCCGCCGGGAGATTCATAAGGTCCCTTACAGCGGTTGTCATACGACAAATCCTATTTAAGCGTTCGCCGAGCGAGCTCTGGTCTTTGCCCTATCTCCTTCCTGCGCGCGCGTATCTCGAAATCCAAAAATAATCATCCGTGTGTGTGCGTCCATTCTTTATCCAACTACGCGGCGGACTGGAGACGTCTGGCGCACGCCAAGAACGTTGATTAGCTTAACCGGTGACAAATCAAATTTCGTTCCGTCGTTTCGTTGAAATATCATTGCGGCCGGGGATGGAGAGTGACAGAATTGCTGATGTTTAAATAAATTAGTCGTGCTTGTGAAATAAAAAGGATTTCAGGGAGTGACATGGCAGCGCGACAGTCAGGATTTATTTAATCGCGTTGGTATGACGAACGCGGGATCTATTTATTTTTTCATGGGAATATTAATTTATATTATATTGTTGGAATATTTATTGTGCTTTATTAGTTTTGTATTAAATTAATTGAATATTTATTTTGACACTGTATAAGCTATTTTTTGCGTCAGTGGATTAGCGGATTAATTTGATCAAAGATTCTCGACTGCGCGGCGCATTGCGCTCGACGCATTATAACACTTTTAATCGATTATACGAGCAGCTAAATGCAGGTTGAAAATCTGATTGCTCGCAGCTTCGACGTAGAGCGAGATTGGCCTAATGATCGGGATTCGAATCGATTGGTACTGAACGTAAAAATATCGTATCCCATCAATATCAAAGCTACTTTATATATCGCAACAAATTAACATTCGAAAAAAACACTTTTTTATACATAAAACATCTTCAACTTATTAATCGAACCAAAGCGCAATCCATTCTCACAAACCCTCGAAATTCAATACTTATCATAATCAACGCCCCAGACCAGCATTATCACAGCTCTCCCCGGGCAACAAATGATCAATCTCGTCAAGTCGAAACTTGGCGCGGCTCAATCGGCCGGCCGAATAAATCAAAGAAAGGAGCAGCCGCGAAAATAAAACGAGAGAGAACCGAGGAACGAGGAAGTATAAAAGAGAAAGAGAGAAGCCCAGCTCTCGGGGGCGCGAGTAGCGACAGACTTTTAGTTTCAATAAAGGCATAAAACGAGATTCCTTTCCTCACCGCGCGTCGGCGGGGGCGGCATCATCTCAATTCCCAATATACCACGAGCGAGCGAGAGAGAAACGAGACTATATACGCGCTCTCGCTGCAAAGTTAAACTAATACACTCGAAGAAGTAAGAAGAAGACGGCTGAGCCTCTTCTTTCCCTCTCGCTCGGCGGTCTGCGCGATTTAAACAATGTTTGAGTAAGAAGTAAAAAGTTTTCCGGTTAGGGCGCCCCCCACCCCCGCGCGTCTTCATGTTTCAATATCCATTTGAGCGCGGCTGCAATCTGCGAGAATGTTCGCCCGGCGATATTCGCAAAGGAGAGTTTCGCAATCAGACGACTGCGCCGCCGCCACCGCGGAAACAATATAACGATAAAAAAGAAGGAGAGAGGAAGGGAAAAAGCGTAGGGAGGCGAGCAGCCGCGTAGCCGGGGGTAAAGGGAATTAGGAAGGAGAGGAAAGAAAACGAGCGAACACGCGATGTGCCATAGTGATTCGATTTCAATCGAATCCGCCAAGCCCCTGCGAACTACCGGGCGAATTCCGCGCGCTTCTCTGTACCCACTCCTTCGCTGGGTGCACTGTTTTATACTCGGAGGCCTGTGAAAGGGCGGCGAGGAGGTAGATTACGACGACCGCGAGAGAGAGCTGATTTTCTCTCCGATCCGTCTCTCATTAATATCATCGGGGGGTTGAGGGGAGGTTTTTTTGTTCTTTCTCGCTTCCTCTTTTTCTTGGATTTCCGGCTCCTTATTGTTTTGCGTACTTAAAAGTTTATCTGTTGTGTAATGGCTTTGCGGGGGCCGCTTCCTCGTCGTTAAAGCTTTCCGTTTCGCTGGCTCCCTGGCTCGGCTTGCCGCGGCTTATCTTATAACTCATTATGTCATTGTTGGAGCATTCCGTTTTGCGTTTAATCGAATTTTTTTTCAACTTATCGTTTTTATAGATAAAAGGCGGATGGCTTGAAGGAAAAAAAAATGTAAGGTTTAATGTTTAGGTTGAGAAGAAAGACGTTTTTAGCGATTTGCTTATGAGACTAGGCCAATAATATTCAGGTCATTGGTTAAGCAAATTGATATATTATAATTTTAAAAAATTTTAAACAATACATTTTTACAATAAAATTTAAGAGATTAAATATATGTGCAAGTAAAGATTGTTTAAAACTGAATGTGTTAATCTTAACTTATACTGCATGTTTAGAATAATACGAAGCGAGCGATTTACGCCTTTATTTGAAAACGCATGCATTTTATTTAGCATACAGAATTTTAGTACCTTAATATTTTATGCATTGAGTATGCACACCTCACTAAGCAAATGAGTATACGAAATATTATTATATTATGTAGGAAATCTGTGACATCTTAGAAGAATCAAAAAAATTATTATGTTTAGTAGGTTTTCTACGTAACATAATGATATTTGTTATTCTATTTTTCTCCATGCATATTATCATGTACACAGACCCGTTTTATTTATTTTCATTAAACATATCTTTTGTATCATACAGTTTTGTTTCTCAGTTTTTAAAAATAGTGTAGAAATAAACTAATGCAGGTGCACAGGTATGGTTTGTCAGCCAAGCGAAGCGAGTAACTTAGTTGTATGTAATATGTTATTTTTTAATACTTATATTTAAATCATGAAATTATTCAAATTTTGAGAAGATGGTCAGTATCAGATCTCACTAATATAGATAAGTGTGTAGCAGTAGTAGAAAACATGATATAAGTATGGATAGAATATTCCTGAGATGAATTTTAAAACGTATACTTTTTCGTAAATTTAAAATATCAGGAATACATTTTATTTTAATAAAAATATTTTGAAATAAAATATAAATATATTTTACCAGAACGCTCAACATTTATACTATAAAGCGCAATGGCTTCAAATCCTATTTTAGTAACATATTTTTGTTTAAGAAATCTGGTTAAATTTTTATTATTTTAAAAATATATAAACACAATTAATATACAAACAAATGATTTAAAATTAATACGATAGAAAAATTTGAATAACTATAAATATTAAAAATGTAGTATAAAATAAAAATTTCTTAAAAATTGGTACTAGTTTTAAATTCTTATTAAAGAATTTAAGAATTTTAGTAATATTTGTCAATATAAAATGAATATGGCTCCTAACTATTGTACTGCATATACAAATAATTTATAATTATTACTTATTTTAATACCAATGATGTATTCTTGCATTTCCTTTATATATGAAAACATAAATTAAATATGTACATATAAAATATCTTGTAAAAATGCTTGCTTTAGCTATTTACTTTTCCAGTTTTAGAAATGCACTAATTCTAGTTCAATTGTAATTAAAATTTTTAATTATGCTAGATATTAAATAAAAATAAGAAACTATTATATTAATTAAAAAATTTTTATAGCAATTTTTAAAAATAATTAGCAATGTTGATTTTTATTTATTACATTTTGTTTGTTTACAACAATTATTTCAGAAACCAATTAAGAATACAATAAAAATTCTTAGAACGAGTAATTAGTTACGATTTTTTATTAAAAAAATGTCTTAACTACTTGTTCTTCTCCTTTGAAGGCAATTAACGAATTCTATCTAAAAACGGGTTAAAACGCTCATTAATTACACGACTGATAGAAAGCAATAATTAAAAATAAATTTATCTACATAAAAGAAAAAAATTCATTTTTTTCTTCAGTTTTGCATTTACAGTAGATTTAAATAATAGTAAACTTTATCTCTTTACATACTTAAAAAAAATGAAATCAAGCATAGCCACTAATTCCATCCGACCTATCCGAATATGTTCTTTCAAATCGTTCTACCTACATATTCTTCATCTCCAAACAAACCCATCACATAACTAACGATGATTTCTCAAACGCCTATTTCGGAACGACCCATTAAACTCGCAAGCTCTCAAACCCACACCAGAGTACAATGACCCAACGATTCCGCCAACATTTAACGCAAACTCATCCCGCAGCCAGCGCGCCACCCAAAACCAGCTCGTATCACTGCCGAAACAAAAAAAAAAACCGTATATCGATCACCAGCCTAATTAAAATTCCAACCTTTAAAAAACGTATGCAAAAACAATCCCACCCCGCTCCCTTCGATTCGTTTATTCCGAGCGAACGAGCACACCGGAGGGGTAAAAAAAAAAGAGCGCGCAATGACAGAGCGCACCGGCGTATACGCGTCTATACATACACGGATCCAACAAGCGCTCGCCGAGAGCAAAAATAAAAAAGCCAGAGCGGTAACAGCGAGCTCGGGGAATGGAAAAAAGCTTGCTCTCTGCGGAAGATATCCGCGGGGCTCGGGGGGAGGCGGGCGCAACAGCCGGTCCGTAACGGCGGAAAGCGGACATCCGAGCGGCGGCGCCACATCATCCTGTGACAGTTTTGTTTACACGTGCGCGCGCCGACAGACAGGGCCGCAGGGAAATGTACATCGCCAAGACGTTCTCTTATATAGATAGCTGCTCCGCTGTAAGCTTCGTGTATATGTATCCTTTTACGCTGGCCCCCGTCGTTTTTATTTTGTTCTTTATTCCGCACGCTGCAGAGGGAGATAAAAGGCGAGCGTGTACTTTGCAAGGGTAACGGCGAGTAAAAAAGAATTCCGGCGAATCGGCGGAAAATAGAAGGAAAAAAAGAGCGCTGGCAAGTGTAGCGGAGGGTCTCGCTTTCTGTCGCGGCGCGCCGGCTGTGTATAGAAAGCAAAGCTGCTAAAAGCAGAACGCTCGGCTCTTCTCACCTTTCCTCTGATGCTGTGCGAGCTCTCCGCTGCCCTCTCTCTCGTTCTCTGCTGGGCTCTCTGCTCTCTGCGCGCGGGGCTGCTCTCTTTTTCTCTCTTCTGCTGTGTGTATATACTCTCACCGCTCACAACAAAGCACCGCACAACAACAGAACAACCGAAAAAATAACAACAAGAACGAAAAAAGCGCGGAGCTTGCGGAGCGCGAACTCGGAACTCTCACATCGCGACGTCGCGAGCTCCTCTCTCTCTCTCCCCCCTCTCCTCCTCTATATACTCAAGCCCACTCTGGCAGCAGCGTAAGCGCAGTTGGAAAAATAGTTAGCAAAGGGAAGGAGGAAAAATAAAAAAAGAAAAAAAGAGCGAGAGAGGAGAGTCCGTTAGAGCCGCGATCAGCTGGCTCGAGCCGGCGCTTATATTAGAGCCGCGCACGAATTTGGTTCCGTTCGGCTCTGCGGCTTGCTTGAAACACGCGGGCTGCCCCACGGCGGTGCGCGCGTGTATATATAAGAGAGCGGCCTGTCTCCCGGGGTTGTCTCACGTTTCAGCGTTGCGGCGCCCGTATATATAGCCTCTCGAGACACGCGAGCGTCGGGCGCGCGCGCAGCGACGAAGCTTCCGGGCCGAGAGTCAGCGCGGAACTGACGAGCCGGCGCGCGCGCTTCTGTGTAGGGAGGGTGGCGAGAGAGCCGCAGAGCCGCCCCGCGAGCGCGCGCCAGAGCCGAGAGATACCGAGCGCGCCCGAGAGAGCGCGAGAGATGCCGCGGACGAGTTGGCTGGATGAGTGCGGTGAGGCTGATGCACTGTGGCTGTATGCGAGGAGGAGAGGATGGAGCGGTTGGCTGAGTTTTGTTGCTCAGATTTGGTGTATTGGAGGTGGGTTAAGGTGCGTAAACATGCCGTGTGTGTCGTTGGTGGGGGGTGGGGTTGTTGATCGCGGGCAGATTATTGGTGTGTTCGTATGGAAAGTTTGTTTTTTGCTTAGGATTTTTGGGATTATTTTTATTTTTTTTTATTGTGGAGTGTTAGTGATTTTATGGAGAAGTGACAAACACTTTTTTTAATTGACTAACTGATCGAAAAGGTTTCGAGAATGCAGATTTAAACGACTGTAGGTCTGTTCAATCAATCCTGTTAATATATATGATTATAGTATGGCCCAGCGTTTGACTAGATTGTTATTAAGACATTCCTAATTGTATTTATCAAAGCTTGGTTTAACTTAATTTATTAAAAAGAAATTTAAAAAAACATAAAAAAAACATTCTCCTCTTTTTTTTATAATGGACTGCAAATTTTAGACATTTTAAATTTATTTATAAACTTATTTTACTAAACAAATAGTCAAAAATGATGTCTGTACATAGTAAAATGTATCAACTGCAGTTTTTTGCTTCCTCACAAAGAACTATGAATCGTGTAATAACATAAATAACACCGAAACTACTGTACACACTTTATTTTTAATTAATTTATTTTTAATTAACTTAAATACTTATAAAAAAAGAAATCAATATTTTTACTGAATAATTATAACTTTAACCAATAAAGTGTATAATTGTTCCTAACTGTACGAAAAGCTTTAAAAAGGATGTTTAAAACTTTTTATATATTAAAAAAAAAATTAATTAAAAATCCATATATTACAATTAAACTCCACGCTTGGAGCCATTTCATAAATGATATTCAAATGTGATAAATAACGAATTTACCGCGTCATAAAAATGTAAAATTTATTCTATTGTTAATAAGTAATTAAATAATTATCACAGTTTTTTACTTATTAACGAATTAAAAATTTCACATCGCTTAAATATTTTAATTTAACATAGCAACTTAAAATGTAAACCATTACACATTTCACGTAAAACAAAACTGTATTCATGTATTTATTCAAATAATAATTATTTACTATTAGCAAACATGTAATTTTGACAATCTAATGTTTAGCTTGACTTACCTTATAATTTTTAAGATCAGGCGACTCTTTTTGAATTTTTTACTTTAATTTGGCCTTTCTTTTTTAAATTCTTTTATTTTTCTAATTACAGATTTTTTTATTCTTCTTGAATTTTTTCATATAATATGTAAATTATTCTTCGCGTTTATAGCTACATTTCTCATTGAATTTTTTGAGATTTTAATTTTTGTAATTGAAAATAATCTTTCTACTTGAATTTCTTTTATTATGATCGAATCTCCAATAAGGTAATGTGAAACCTTTCTTTGTATCAAAAATACAACAACATACTCTTGCGTATTTAATTATTAACTTCCAAAAAATTTAATGACTTAAAGTTGTTTTAATTAAGATCAATACAGTTACCACTGTATCACTTTATCAAGTCTGGTTATTGAAAAATTTTAAATTAAATATACAAAAATAAGGTGCTGCATTGCTTATTACAAAAAAGGTTTCAAAGAAATGAGAATCTTATATTATAAAAATTCACCGAGAGATTATTGTAGGAACTAACACGAGAGTATGAAAAAACCAACCGAAAACTTTTAATTCTAGGATAACGGAAAAGAGCTAAATGTTTGTTTCCACACACACTTTGAAGTGTCCAACCATTCTACAGATGAATTAAGCTCACAAAAATGTTGTCATAACTTCTATACTATGGCAAAAATTGCATAGAAATGCATTCAAAAAACATCTGACGATTACGTAATAGAAAATTTTGCACCTGATCATGAATTTATAGGGAAAATTATAGCTTAAATGATAACATTTACCTACCGTTTCGGCAATACGGGAAAACTCTTTGAATTTTAAGTTATTCACTTTGTGCAATGAAACCCTGCGCTTCCTTAATTAGATTTAACATCCATATCTTTTACAGATAACAAAATTAATGTGCACTTTTTAGTGTAAGAAATTTTATGATAGCCATTGTAATTTTGTGACTTCTCGGTAAAACGCCTCAAGTAATTTTCTTGCTTTGTAAATTGGATTTATATAGAAATTTACATTTTTTAATAAAATTCTTTAAGCCACCCATCCTGGGTTAAACTCACTAAAAATAAATAAAATTTTTTCACTTTTAAAAATAGAAGAACATAATTTTGGTTAATACAAAGTTTTTATACTTTTCCATATGCATATACGTATTATTTCAAGATACTTGGGTGATGTACCTTGCCCCGTAGTCTTTAATACTGTCCACTATTAGAAACCTAGAATTTCAACTGATGTACCCCCCACTTATCACAGGCTTTCGCGCCAATCGAAATACTGCTTTAGAGTAGCGTTGCAGTTATGGATTACTTTTTCAAAAAAAGACTGAACAAATAAATATTTAAGACATTTGATCACTCAAATATGTTGAAATAATACAAAGTACAAAATCTTCGTATTTATTAAAATTATGTTCTACTACTTTAAAAAGTAAAAAATTGATTTATTTTTAGTGAGTTTAACTTAGGCTTAGTCCCTTAACATAGGAATCTAAAAAATTATGCATAAACACAACTCTGAAAAAAGAAACAACTAAGTAATAAAATCTGTGATCCATAAAATAACAAGTATATTTTTAATTATTTTTAAATTAATTTATATGCCAAAAATGTATTATATAAAACTTTATTTTATAAATTTTCAACATAATCATCATAAAAAAAATTGGCTTATATGTATTTGTACAATCAATTTTTAAAAAACGTTATTATGTACATAAAAAATGAAATTATTATGAACTTGGCCAAACAGTTTATTTTTACGATAATTTTCTAAAAACATAAAGTATACTTTTAAGAATAAATTTTTGTTTATTCATTTCTTAAATTAATATTAGCGTAAGAATATTTAAAAGAGAAAGATCCCAATATATGGGAAAACTTATTTTCAAAAATATCGATGTACGAGTTGCGTTAATATTACTCATAAAAAATATTAAAATAGACGGTTATGTTCTTTATTTCTTTCTGGATTTAAAAATGATCCTGAAGAAATAAACAACTTATGTGCAACAGCATCGTTCTCTATCGTCCAATAGAATTTTTCTTTCATAATTTTAATTTATTTATAGCGTTAAAAAGAAAATAAACAAAGTTTTAATACTTGTAAGATTAATTTAAAATAAATTTACATACGAAGTTGTAAAAATAAAGTTATGTATTTAATCTGACAAAATTCAACGCGCTTTGGGCAGCTATTATTAAGCACCAAATTCTTACTTTGAAATTTTGTATACAAAAGTTTTTTAATCTTAAATGTTGATTACAAATTGCGAAACTTTAATTATTTTCTTTTTAACACAATAAATAACTTAAAATTGTTAAAGAAAATTTTTTAATTTTATAAATCTAGAGAGCGCTGCTGTCGGACTTGAGTTGTTAATTTCTTGAGTAGCACTCTTCGACAACAAATAACTTTTCAACTTCAACATAAAATAATTATTAATAAATTTATAAATGCAACATTTTACTTGTAGAAAATTGAGTTTTAAAGATTCTTTAAGGAAATGTTCTAAAAACTCTTTAAAAATATTCATATTAAATAAACTTATTCTTAATTATTTTTGTTATAAAAACTTAAGAAGTTTGTGATTTAATTAAACAATTCGCCCCTTTAAAAGTAAAAAGATATGTTTTCAAAAATATTACAATAAAGATAAATACATACAATGACAAAAATATTAATATCAATTAATACATAATTGTAATGATGTTGGTATGAAATGTCTCGTTAATATTTCTACCTAGAGCATGTTTATTCAATAAACAATGATAATACACATGAAATATCTGTTAAAAGTAAAAATAAAGTAAAAAAACAGCTTTTACTCGCAGAACAATATTATTATTAATTATTAATATTAGATATGTACAAAAGTCTTCGTTATAAAATAGTCTATGATACATGAGGTATCTGGAGCTCACGCGATTTAACTTTAGGAACGATGATGTTCGTCATGATTGTTTTTTAATTATTTTCTCGCAGGTACAATTCTGTAGAGTTTGGCAGCTTAGTAATGGTACCTGAAATTAAATAAATTTCTTTTATGTTATACTGTAAAGTAGTTTATATCGCATTAAATTTGTTAAATTAAAGTAAATTATTTAATACTTCAAAATTTTGTTCATTATTTTATTTGGAACCTTGACCCAAAATTTCAAAAGATAATAAATTCATATTATTAGAATTAAAAAATGCATACAAAAATTTATACATAAATTTCTAAAATTGATAGTAAAAGAATTCCCTTAATATCTTAAAATGTCAGATAATATAAAAGAATACTTTTTCTTTCTTTTTGTTCAAGTACCTAACTTATTAAGATAGGTAATGACTTTTAATTTAACCCGTAATTTTTACTATTACAATAATTTCTAATATACTGTTATTTATGATTAAAATGCGTATTGAATTAAAACTATTATTTTAAAAAAATATGTATTCAACCATAATTATAAAAAGACAAAAAAACTAAATTTCATTCAAGCAAATGATATAGTATGTATAATCTAAATTAATTTTAATTGTAAGAAGCATAATCTATTAATTAAGATAAGTAAATTGTCATGTTAAAATAAGGATTAGTTTTTCATATATGTTTACGGCGACTCCA
Source organism: Eupelmus urozonus (assembly GCA_900480035.1). Taxonomy (NCBI): domain Eukaryota; kingdom Metazoa; phylum Arthropoda; class Insecta; order Hymenoptera; family Eupelmidae; genus Eupelmus; species Eupelmus urozonus. The sequence goes on along the minus strand of UELX01000672.1, from coordinate 22,305 downwards.
GCAGCATAAAAACGGCGTTGTAGAAATGCACCCCTTGAAGAGTTTTTCTAGTAAGCAAAAAGAATACTGCAGAAAGTACTAGAAATAGATAAAGGATGTTAGATTTTTTAACCTACCTACGGTATTAGTGAATAAATTACAATAATAAGCATTAATACTTAAATTGATTAGAAATTATTAAAAAATAAATTTTATAAATGAAATTAGATACTATTGCATAAGGAATCACAGGTTGCCTTTTAGACTTCGATTACACCTGTAATTTAAACCAGCTTTGATATAAGACTCTTTAAGTATTGTTAACATCTAATTGCGATATTTTTATATTTCAAAATTTTTAATTTGTTAAGAAACAATGTTTAGAATAACTTGAATAAATTTCTCAATTTTTAAATAATATCTCCATTTACCAAAATTTTTAATAGCTCCGAACATGTACATAATTTTGAATTAATTCATGATATATAGTTACACCTAGTACACAGTTCTTAATTTGTAAATCCAAGTATACATCAATTACTAGTAAGTAAAAGTGTTTATAATAATTACGTTCACAACCGTTGCATTCTTAAAACAAGGATATTTATGGTATTTTCATACAAGAAAATTTGAAATATTTTTGAAAAATTTCATTTTTTGAAAAGAAATTCATTGTTAGTGAATTAATTAATTTTAGTACTATTTAATACCTGAAGCCATTTTGATGTTATATTATAAGCTAAATGTTTTCAAAATTTATAATAACATCTTGTTTTATTAGTTCGTAACTGAAGATATTACTTAAAGCTTAAAGATTGTATAAAAAGCATGAAAATTAAAATAAGATTCAAAAAGATCAGTCTAAACTTTGCTAATAAAAGTTAATAAGAAAAAAAATTATAAGAAATCCGAAAACCGTAGGCAGGTCAAAAAATCTTACCCTCCGTTGTCGTAAGCATTCGCCCCTGCGCTTGCAGTGGCTATGCTCGCGGAAATCGGTCCGATATTTCCGCTAGCTGACCAGCTGCTTGACTGACTATTGGCGTAATTGTTGTTACTGAACCCGAAACTCTGCTTATAATACGGTCTCTGCGAGTATCCAAAATCTTCGTTTACGTACGAGTTATATTTGTTGTAGATGCTCGGTCTGAAAGCACCGTAGCCACCGTATCCACTGTTGCCGCTACCGTAACCACCGTAGCCGCTGCTGTATCCGTTGTATCCGCTACCGTAGCCACTGCCGTATCCGTTGTATCCGCTACCGTAGCCACTGCCATATCCGTTGTATCCGCTACCGTAGCCACTACCGTATCCATTGTATCCACTACCGTAGCCACCGTAGCCGCTACCGTATCCGTTGTATCCGCTACCGTATCCACCGTGATAGCCGTTGCCGTATCCGCCGTAACCACCGTGGCCGTAGCTGGGATATCCACCGTAGCCACCGTAGCCGCCGTAGCCCCCACCGCGACCGTATTTGTAGCTAGGCGAGAAAAAATACTAATTAATTATGTGAGTTATTTGTCGAGTGCAGTTTGTGATAGTTTTGGTGCTGTGGTTACTATGTATGTTATTTTTCATATTATAGAAAAGCGCAATAATTGGCAAAAAAGTGGATAAATAATACACCAACTTTAGTTCGAACATATTAAACATTATTTTTTTTTTAATTGTGTGTACAAAACTTACATTTGTGTTTAAGTTTTTTAAAGAGCATACATTTTTTAATCAAATGCTTTGCAGAAAAAAAATGAAAACGTAAGTCGAGTTTGTTTTCAATTGAAAAAGTATTGATTAAATGATATTGAATGTGATAGTAACGTAAATATATTTGAAATTTTTTAGTAATTTTTATTTATTTATTTTATAGCGATATTAATAATGATTTCATAATACCTTTGGCAACAAAATGTGCCTAAATGAAGATTTATAATTAGTAAACAAATAAGCGCCAGACAATTTATTAACTTTATTTAAAATTTTGATGAATAAATATAGAAGGCTTTATGGACAAGAATATGAAGTTCATTTTGAAATATGGCGTTTTTTAATAAAGAAAATTCGATACTTCGGAAAATGAAACATTAAAAACTTGTTACTTGTTAGATTTTGTATTGTTCAAAATTTTTTGTGTAAAATTACATTTTATTCTTTAAAACGAAAAGTCAGTTAGCAGCGCCAATCTATTTTTTTCCAAAACATCTAAAAAAGATGATTTACTCCTCATATTCTGAACGCTTTAAATATGACTACAATTAATTAGAGATACTTATTTGGTGCTGGATTCAAGACCTGTGCAACCTATAATAAAAGCAGTAGATTCAACAAATTTTTAAAAAACGACTACTTTACAGTATACTTATGTAGAATGATGCAAACAATAATGTTTTCATTTTATACAATATTAAAATTTTGCGAGACAAAAATATGAGTCTATATAAAACATTATTACAGGTAAAGTTAAATTAAAAAATCTTTTTGTAGCTTACATATCGACTTTCGTAACAACAGAAAAGGTCGGTCGAAAAATCGACGTTTTACAGCTTTTTGTAACTGAAAACCTCGCCACCTGTCGATGAATCACGCTGTCTATTAACCGATAGTTTTCATTTAACGAGTCGATCACAAACAGATCTTACTCCATACTGGCAACCATTGAACTGACATTTTGTAAATAACAAAAATGATCATTTTTAAGAGCATTTAAGATAAATAATTATTTAATAAAACGTTAGTAAATACGTATAACTGATTTTAAATTTAAAATTTTCTAATCGATATTTTATTTACAATTTAATTTCAAACAGTAAAATTTTACTGACAAACAAGTAAAATCGATACTTTAAAATTCATATAAAGGATGAGAAATTATTTTAAATGATAGTCATACTTTATTCAAAGCACTACAAACGATGCAATACAATAAAATTAGTGTCAAGAAATCCTCGACAAAAGAAAAAGAAAAAAAAATAAAGTAAAACAAACAACCTAACGAGACAAAACACAAAGCAAGTCGCAAACACCCATCGCAATAAATTATAAAAAAAAGCCATACATCCTTCCGCATTCACAAAACCCAAAAAAGCCAAGCTATTCCCCGCACGTACCGCCTTAAGTACAAATTTGCAAGTATCACGAGCGCGCCCGCCTCATAACGTGCATCCACAACGCAAACGAAGAAAGTTGTCCTTCGATCGACGATCGTTCACATCGTCTATACACACGTGCCGCCGCCGACAAGATTCACGATCATCCTCGCAATACCAAAAAAAAAGCCGAGAATGAGCCAGACTAGCGTAGCATAGCCAAGTTTTTGAACTCACCGGCGCGCCGATATTTTAAGTGGCACGGAACTGTTTGCCCGTCGCATTAGAGCGTATATACGTGCGTGTGCCGCAATGCACGCGTCTCGTTAAAGTCCGCTGGAGAACAAAGGTGAGGTTACGCCATAGATACACGCACACAAGAGAGAGAGCTTCGACGATTTCGTTTTCTAATGATTTTTCCCGGGTTTCCGCTGTCGGCGCTGATTTATATATACCGATTTACGAATTCCGTCGCTGTTTGTCGCGTTTAGCAAAGTGGCTGGGTGGATCCGTAGGTAAACGAGCTTTCCCAGGATGCGCGTTAGCGGATGAGTTAAGGTGCCGTAAATAGTGCTTGAATGGGTGTTAGAACATATTTGGGCGTTGAAGACGCTGTGCTCACAGAGAAGAGAGGCGGTTGCGCAATTTTTGTTTATCGCAATTAACCGCTTGGCGAGAATTTATTTAAACGCTGTCGGCTTGTGCAAGTGAGTCTTCTGCGAGCTGATAACGAACTGGACCGTTTTCTTTGAACTATTTGTAGCGGGTGACTAAGCGGATAAGTAGTGACATTTATACTTTCACGATTTTGATAAATCTGATGTTTCTTATTTTTTATTGGTATAAGATGACTTCATTTATTTACGTTTTATTAAACTATAAATTAAATAAATTGCAAGCTTTGTTTTTGATTATTTACCGTGAGCACAACAGAGCATTTTTTTAAATATGCTGATTGAGCCAATTTCAAAAATAATGAAATCAATATTAATACAATAAATACGCTACAGCACATTTTGATACTTATTATTTATTATAAACCGCAAACAAAATATCAACCCCAGACATTCCGCAAATAATCCTTTACAAACAACATCCCGCAAAAAAACTATACAGCAGCAGCTTACAAAAATCCCAACCATGCATCAATCTCAAAAAAGCCCAACGAAATCTCCACCGAAAAAGCAGCCCGCAAAGAAAACCCAAACTCAAAGGCTGCCAGCAACAAACCCACCCAAAAAAAAGAAGCCGCGCCTCTCCCAAATCAAAGCGGCTCATCCAAGTCCCATTTCCCCAAGCTCTCGCGGCTCATTCGGCCTCGCGGCTACAAAAAGCAAGACCGAAATAAGAAAGCGGCCTTCCAAGCTTTCTTTCAACCACTGCATACACACACACACGCACATACAAAGCTCATGCGGCTATTACACGGAATTCGTAATGCTAGCTAGCCGCACGAAGCGAATGACGATGAATGACGCAGCGAGAGCGAGGTATACAAGCCGCGGATGTACTGCGAGCGAGGTAGCTGACATTACGAGCGACATGCGCGGAATAATGACCGCCGCCGAGTAGCTCGCCGATAGCGGAGGATGTGTGCGCCTCTGTGTGTACGCGTGCATCTCGCGTGCAAGAGCCGTGGAACAGGTGGATGCGGAGGAAGGGCTTCCTGTGATGGGCTTTTGCTTTCTTGCGAAATGGCTGAGTTTTATTAGGGACGCGGTGAGATGGTTTTTTTTCTTTTTTTTTTTAATTTGGGTAGTGGTGGTAATTTGATTAATGTTTTTTGCTGGGTGGTGGGTGAGGTTTTTAAGGGAAATGTGTGTGTACGTATAGTGTGTGGAAAAATTTTAGTGATTCGTTTTGGTAAATTTCTGTTAAAATTAGTTTCGTTTGTTTTTTATTGGCATTAAATATATGCGCGTCTGAACACGTGCGGCTGTTTCTACTTTTCAAAGATCTCTTTGTTTCTATGCATACTAGTAAGTGAGTAAATTTAGTCATTCCTTCATGATTTTACATATTAATTTATAACGTGCAATAAAAATAAAGTGAGTAAGTATATTTTCCTGTTTGTAAAAGAAAAGAGAGGTATATAGTATTCATTTTTAGTCGAATAAAATACATATTTTATGTCATACACTTTACACAAATAATACTCTTGAATAATTCAGGTAAATTGCAAAAATAAAAATACGTTTTTTAAAATAAGTAAGAAAATTTCAGTTTTATTTAAATCTGACTAGAGATCAAACCCGATTTATTTCAACAAGAATTTGAAAAAAGATTCTGACCACTTATAACACACGACAGAATACAAGAATGGCTTTTCCTTTATCGGCTAGACTAAGCTAACCGGAACTCATAATTCAGGGGAATCCCCCCGGAGGACAACCTTTTCATCGGTCACATCTCCCGGACTTGAGACAGATTTGCAATTTTTCAAGGCTCCATGGCCGAACAAAAGATCTTCTCACTGTATGTATTCTGTACATAGTACATGCGGAAAAAATGTCTAGCTTTTATGTTTATGCTGATGCAGGCTTCAACGTGTCATATTTTCATTTATTTTTTCGAATTTTACTTTTATCTAATGTAAAAAAAAATGTGAAATTCATTGCATAATTTTTCAAAATCTTTCTAAATCTAGATTTTTTCTACCCATTTGTCTGTATGTATATTCTGTTCACGTAATTTAATTCTAAATCTAAATTTAGTGTTTAGAAGCTTACAGGTACATCTCACACTTACGTCATCGAAGTTTTAGTGCTACTTTTTTAGGACAAAAGTAAACTGACAAATTCTTGTGAATTATTCAAATGTATTATTTCATCTACTTTAGACATGAAAATAAATACATAAAAATTTTTTTCTCACGCGTTGATACTTCATGATAAATATTACAGAAACATGTTAAGTATTAACGTAACTCTAAATTAACATTATTGCGGTAAAAACTTATTTTATCTTCTTCATCATTAGTGAAAATATACGGCTATTACATGTGACATACCCTTTAATGGCTCCAAGTCCGACTCCTAAACCAAATCCAACGACGCCGGCACCGAGGAGCTTTTTCTTGAGAAATAATGTCCTCTTGTCCCTCGAAATGGGGGCGTTTTCGCCGTTTTGACTTAATTCCTCAACATCGTGGACGTCTTGGAGACTTGTGGGCTGCTCAATATTGAGATCGGCATTGGCAATTTCCACGAAAAGCACGGCCGTCGAAAATAAAACGAGTAGCGAGATAATGTGGGTATTCATCTATACAAAAAATTGACATAGAATAATTTTTTATTGGTATGATGCATGTGAAGTAAGATAATATTAATAAATTATATCTGGTTATTAGTTGCTTCAATTACAATTACTGATCTTTTTTATAAATAAAAAAATACTTTTGTGAAATTTTGTTAATTATTTTTAACACGTTCTGGACGGCATGAGTCAAAAATGGGTCATGATTTTCTTGCTCCAGGTAGAACGTGAACCATCTTTAAGTAATGAATTTATTACTATATTATTATAATATTATTATATACTATTAATTAAAGTAACGCCCAAACGTGCCACTAAACGTGATTTTGAGGTCGGTTTGTTTCGATTTATTTAAAAATAACTCGTTCATCTTTGAGACAAGTAAAAGCTTGGACATTATCCGTCCTAAACGTGTTAATGAAATAATTGTGCGTCTGTCAATCGATTAGTTTAAAATTACATTTACACTGACCCACATAATTGTTAAAATAACGTTATTCATTACATCCAGTATTACCTCATTAAAATTTTCTAAAATATCAAGTTACTATATGTAGAAACTACGTAGTCCCAGAAAATCTACGACTACAATGTAAATTTAGAAAGATGCCTTATTTCCGCTCGCGTGTAATGCAAATATGTGCGAGACGGGAAATCATCAGTCTTCGAATTTTGATGATGCGCTATTACGGGAAACAAGCGTGTGCACGGGCAAATATTGAAAGTGCAAGTGTTTGCCGTATTCGAGTAAGTGCTGTTAGAACTAGCTATATTATTCGATGGGTTAACCTGATTCATTAACGTCAAAGCTAAGTTGTACTTAAATGATTAATTTAAGACAATAAATTATAAGGGTTTTAAAATAATACGAGATTTTTAATTTAAAAATTTATAAAATACTATTTTTGTTCGACGAAATTATAAGTTCAAATATAATACGTTTATTTGCGGTAGATACATTAATGATTTATTGCTAGTTTTTTTCGATCAATCCATAAATCATACTTTAGATTAAATAGAGAAACAATAAATAAATAAATAAAGGGAATTCTCGATATATGAGAACTCGTTATGAAAAGTTCTGTCCTCAAAAAAACTCTAAAATCTAAAGTATGTTAATCATTTATTTATTATGTGACGAAAAAAGCATACGTGCAATTTACTTTTCTTCCTAATAGAAATGAAATGAAAACAAAAATTTTGGCTCTTTTTAAATAACTACTACTGAATTTTTTCATTTAATAAAAAGTTAAACAGAATGAAATGTTTTAGATCTGAAAGCTCGTAAATTCTCTAGATATTTTCATTTATTTTAGTTAAATTTTAATTTTTATAAAATTTTTAAAAATTCGTGTGATTTATTCACAAAAAAAATTATAAAGAATTTAAAATTTTATAAATTTTTAAAAATATTTTATTCTTTGTCTGATTAAGTATGGCTATACGTAAATCGTAATATATCACTTAACAATCAAAACCCGAATTTCCAAACCTCTCAAAATAATTAATAAAAACTTCAATGTTCCAACTCCATAAATCCACAAACCTTGTATCAATCTTCAAAAAAAAAAACAATCTTCCAACGTACAACAGCCACCAACAAGATAAAATCCGCACTTCTCTCCGTCACCTAAACACACAGCGCCCAGGCAAACCTCAAAACTCTAAAACCCTCACTAAAAGGGCCTACATGAAACTCAACGTAAAAATAAAAAAAATAAAAATCCAGAACGAGCTAACCCGGCGAATCGTGGCACACCTCTGACAGCAGCTCGTCAAGATGAGCCGGTACTTATATACATACAGCGCGCTGAGCTCGCTCCTCGCTTCCCTCCCACCTGGCTCTGGCTCTACCTGAGCGAGCTGCGCCGCTGCTGATGCATCCCCCTCTTGCTTCCTCCGCGCAATTGAAGGTTCGAAAAAAAGGCGCGCGCGCGCGAGCCCGACACCTTCGCTAAGTACTGTGCGATGTGTGTGCCCAAGGCGCGGACACGCCTCGAAAAAGACGGCACTCTCACGGCTAGCACGGCTCTGTTATCGCAAACACTTGCACTTTCGTTTGAATGAAGAGTTGCTGGATGGGTTCGTTTATTTCGGTTTTGAATTTTTTTTCGGTGGTCTGAGGGTTTCTTTTGGGATTTTTCTCTTTGAGAGGTTTTTGTGATGGGTGCAGATTGGAGTTAGTGAGATGATGGTGATTGATTGTGTATTGTTTATATGAGAATAAGGGTTATCATTTGTGTGACAAAGTTTTTATGTTTTTAAGAATTTTAGAATATTCCCATATAAATACCGAGTTCATTATGTTATAGTTCGGTTTACTTGAAAAAGAAATTCATAAATATCCTAAACTGCGCATGAATTTTTCATGATGTTTTGAAAATTGCATAACATGGTTAAATGAATATAGCGCATTCAAATTTTTGAAATACCATCTGAAGGGCGAATATCACAAATGATCTATATTAAAGAATTTTCAACATTACAAGACTACGAGATTTTAGTTTTTCTCCGAGAATATATAAAAAAAAATAAATAAAACTATATCAACAATATTCATTTTTCCGTCAATTCTTTTATTATTCTTTATGTACGTGTTTTTATAATGAATTTCTATACTGTACTTTCACAAAGACAATATTGTTTTTATCGATTTTAACAAAAACTCATAAACTAATATTTATGGCTCATGACAGAAAATAATGCTATTTTCTCATTTTCTGCATAGCGAAGTCTCAAAACTGCAGAGTTTCAGAAAAGATTACAAATATGCAAAATGCTACTATTTTCTCTTTAAATCATGAAGTTCAAGGTTCAAAGTTCAAATCGTAATGGCGTTTTCCTTCGTGCATTAGACATTAGAATTTATAACTTGCTTATTAGAATCTAATCGTTGGAGAAGAGTAAGATTTTAATATAGTATACGTAATCTACTAAAATGTATTAATATAAAAAATTTTCTTGTAATTTACTTAATTCTATTTCAAAAATTTGTTAAAATTTTAAAAGTTTATATATATGTTTTATTTATAGTACAAAATACAAAAAATTTAAATTTTTGATAGTATCAATAAAATATTAAGTAATCAAAAATTATTCTACATAAAACTTATACTTTTAAGTATATTGATATAAAATCCTTTCATTCAATTGTATTTAAATTAACAATGCTTATCTATTACCCTCAATAAAGTAATTTTAACCAAACTGAAATTTTCCAAAACAAGAATTATCTTTAATGACGTATAGAGATTAATTTATTCTACGTCAGTTAACCAGAATATAATTAAGATAATATTTTTAATGATTATTGTACAAAAATCCGTAGAAAAATCTTCATTAAGTAGATTGTTGAAATTGGGATGATGATAATTTAGTAATTATGCTAAATGGCATACTGAAGAGAGGTGTTCCAAGTTCCAACATCGTTATAAAATAATAAAAATACATTTTTTAAATAGTTTTATGGAATATAAAAGTATTTAATCTTTTATGAGTGTTTACCTTTGCTTGAACTGAGAGGAAACCACGAAGAAAAGTGTGGACTCAGCTAAGTTTGTCACCGAGTTTGTCCTTAATTTTCTACTTCGGTAAACATGAAAAAATGACCTTAAGGAAATTGGAAAATAACTTAAGTGGCGTTTGTATACCCATGAACTTTTCGTCTTTTAACCCATCGTTTTATCCCGAGATCTAGGTGGGTATCCCGAGATTGTCATTAAGTCAAAAGTTCAAATATAAAAATAGCATCGTAACTATTTTAAATATGTTGCAATAAATTCCTGTCTATTTTTTTAGTCGAGAGTGGTATCATATTGAATTTACACGATGAAAGTATACCGTTTTTTATACTTATATAAACGATAATACATATACATATTCTTCACGCCAAATCTTAAATGGTATCTTTTTAACATTGACCGATGATTGTTTTATGGTACCTTTTTAACATTGACCGATGATTATTTTTAATCATAGCAATTTAAAATCTAATATAAGTAAGTTGAGATATATAATATTTGATACATAAATATTACATTTTGCCACAATTTTTTTAAAGCCATTCTGGCACTAAGTCTTTTGGAAAATAATAAGCTCCGATACAGACCAACTAAATCTATTTTTCTACAATTATGATTCACTCTACGCAATTGTGAATGAAAATATAAAGTATTTTTGCTTAAGTATTCACTCAGATTGTACATTTAATTATATTTACGTTGTGTGGTAGTCTTTCAAACCACGATATTTTTAAACAAAGAGTATTTATGTAATTTATTATAATTTCTACTAATTATTTGACGTTTTTTATAAAAGCATTTGTATGAGTTAACAATCGTTACCAACACAAAAATCGTTAATGCGTCAACAGCTGTATGCAGTTGCATGTGAAAAGTATATCGTACAATACTATAGACGAATATATGGATAAAAGATTCTTACTTTTTCTAAGATATTATTAGTTATTTAATATAATTTTTTTATAATTAATTCTTCTGAAATTTTAGCAGTATTATTATAGTATTTCTGATATATACTTCTATAATATTGTTATAGTTATGTTGCTGTAATATTTATAAAATTTATGCAATATTACTAAAAATTAATGTAGTTTTAAGTATTAAAGCAGTGTTGCAAAATAGTAAATAAATAATCTACTTTACGTTAGGTACTATTTTGCTATATAAGGAAGAGGGAGATATTTTTCAGATTGGTTTATTTGCTATAGCATATCAAATAACTAAAAAATTACGAAATAATTAAACAGCGTTTTACAATAGAAAATGTAATTTTTCTCATGAATGAAATCCTATGCATAATCATCTGTTAACACATTCTTTCTCTTGCAAAAAAAGGAAACAAAGTGTTTTATGCCTGTTTAGATAAAGGTAATCTGCAAATAAAGAATTGGCGCTGAAAACAAACATTCCATTGACTTTACTATATTGACAAAAACTTTGACGTTTTTTTTTTTGCACAACTCATTTACATTATATGTTTAGTCATAATGAAATTGCAAAAGCGCATGTTGAAAAATGCATCGGCACAGTTTGAAAACGTTAAAAAGTGAAAGCCAAATCGATCGTATCTATTGGATGATACGTGACTACTAAGTGTCATGGAATGTGACACATTTTTGACGAATTCAAAGTTACCTAAATATTTTGCTGATAATATGTACCTGTTCTTTTACAAAAAGATATATGTTTCCTAGAATTGCTGACTATATTTTATTTATCTTTATTATTCGTTGGGAAATTAAATTAATAAATAAATTTTATAATATATATTTTTTAATTTTATTTTATTTTATTGTAAGTACGATGTTATATTTCATACTTCTTTCTTCTTTTGATCATTTTCTTATCTTAACGGATCTTTCCTTTCGGACTTTTTAGTATATAACTAATTAGGAGTAATTTTCTTCAACTTCCGCTAACCTTCACGAATTATTCTGTTTTATGATTCATGGAAAATCTTTAAAATTAATGTCGCCGATAAGTGAGATTCAACTTTAAAACAGTAAACAAGTAAAATAACGACCATTCAATTTTTAATGAAATCCTACATAAGCTAATAAGATTATAGGAACAATAAAACACCACAATTAGTAATATTTTAAAATTGCGGTTTAGCACTGAATAAAAAGTTAATTAAGCCACATATCGCAAGTTTTTATTACTTTGTTATTCGAACCTCCGCAACAACGTAAAACTACACACATCCAACATCAACATCTCTCATCCTCACAATTTTAAAACAAAGCATTATAAACAAAACGAAAGAATCAACGCTCATGCCTACTAAGTAGCCTGACCCCATCAATCCGCCCGACCCATCCATAACCACTCAACCAAGCCACTCTCCAGCTAGCGATCGTTCAACCTTCTCATCTCATCCATCTCATCTCAGAAATTAGCGCTGAAAAGATCCTCATACAGCCGTCTAAGTACCACACCTCTTGCTCGCGCTCTTTTCGCGCCTAATTTATTTCAAGGGCGCGCGTGGAGCGCAGGTAGCTAGCCATTTAGAAATATGTGACTTTAACGCGCCTCGTCTCTGTGTACCCAGTTCGCGCCCATTTTGCGCAAGAGCCGGCGAAATTTCCGAGAGCGCGCAAAGAAGCTAGCAGCGCGCGCGCGTCACGGATGTAAGGCGAATACGTCTCTATGTGTGTGTGTACAATGCCGAGGAAGCCGCCTTTGCGTATAGACGGATTTTCCGCAGCTCTGAGGCCGAGGTTCTGCGGAGGATTGACGTTCTATGTGGGTTTGTTGCTATTGTTTGATGGGTGAGTAAATAGCGATGGTTTGGACTGTTGGATCGTTCGTTTTTGAAAGAATTTCGGTGACTTATCTGAGGATGAGCTCAAATAGTTTCCTAATGGATTTTTTTTACAAAAGGCGACGGTTTTGAGTTTCTTGGTTTTCATTCATCTGGGTTTGAGGTCTGATTTGAGTAAAGATTTGATTAGTCATTCCTAATGATTCATGTTTAACTATATAAATATGTTATATATGTTTCGCTTTCTTAATTGGATACTATTTAGTATTTTATATATGGAGACAAAATCATAGATTGTATTAAGCAAATTTTCTTCTAAACTTATATATTTCTAATTATCTACAGCAAATTTCTAATGAATCATAGGTAAGTAAGATTTAAAATATAAAGTATGTTACTTAATTTTTTTCTGGATTTTTCAATATAATAAGTTCAACGTACGAATGCGCCAGTTATTAGTGCTTAATAATATCAACGAGATAAAATATTTTCATGCAACGAAAGACAGTCACCAATATAATCACTGTTTACGTGCGCAATTGGCTAATACAAAAATACGATTTCAAGGAATATAGTTAGATTAAAATTTATCAAAGTTAAATGGACCTATTAATCATTATTATAGTTTATCTTGCACAACATGCGTAAAACAATGGATTTGTCGCATCTGACGGAACCGTCAATAACAAATGTAGCACAGTTATTTTAAGTTCTTACCTCACGTAAAATAGCAACACTTGCTACACACACCATAAACTCTAGTTCAAACGAGCCACCACCCAAACACTTACAATAAAAAATTATCGTAACCGAAGATTAAAATTTAAAATCCATTCCTCTTTTTCTTCAAAAAAGAGAAAATCAGACCAAAGTACTGGAATCGCATGAACCTTAGTCACAGCTATATATATATAATGATTCGCTCAAAGAGAGACTGATAGGAACGTCAAACAGTCGCGCGGTCCGCCGGAGTAGTTTCCCCGCGGCTGGCCGCTGCACGGAAACCCTTCAGAATCCGGGGAAAATTACGCGCTGGAATTAAGACGTGCCCGACGGAAGATTTAACTTTTAACGAAGGGCCGAGCTGGCCGGAACTAATTGCTTCGTCGGATGACCTCCTTTGTTTGCCTTTGTCGTGGGATGGTAATCGTTAATTTGCAAAAGATGGATTGAATTGTTGTTTGAATTGGTGTAATGTCTGAGTTAAAGGGGAATGGGATCTTCGGGTTTTGTAAATTAATGAGATTGGGTTGGTATTGATTTTGATGGAATATCCGTTTTTGAAAAAATGCAATCAGCAAAATCGTTATAAAGATAATCATATACTTAAAAGTTCTAAAATTATCAGTATCTCTTTTTATCAAAAAATTGAAATTACAGCTAACTTTGCGTAGTCATTGAAAGTACCAATCAATTACCGATTTCTAAAAATAACTTAAACTTTCTGAATAAACCGCACAAATATGACAATATTAAAAAAACAAATTCACTTCTAATACCCCAAAAGACCTTGAAAAAAACTCTGGAAATCCCAGCCAGTCAATAACCATCTCAGCGTAGCTGGATTAACACACAATCGCAACAGCCGCAATGCCAAATCCGAGAGACGAATCCGCGCGGACCTTGAGGGCCACTTTGAATCTCCCCTCTACATACTCATCCGTACGGTCGGTGCACTTGAGCTCGAACAAAAAAATACATCCTCATAGCCGAGGCTCATGACGCGCCATCAAAAGGTGCTAAGAAATTCATCAAAGACACGAGCTTCTAACGCGCGGCCATTAAAGTTTGTCACCTTAGCCTTGCCGCGGCCGCAGCGATCCGTGAAGTCGCCCAAGCAATTACCAAGCCACGAATATAAGACTTCCTCCTATCCGTCTGGAGCCTTGGATTTCGACCATGCAATATTACGAGTTATGGGGAATTACGGCTTCAGGAGCTGAGGTAGGTAAGTAATTGACTTGCGGCTGATGTGCGGAGAGTAGCGGGGGTGTTGGGAAATGCGAGTAATTTTTTTCTATTAGCGGTGGCTAATTTTGGCCGGTTTTCTGGGAAGTGAGTTTTCATTGTTGGAGGCGTGCGTTAGTGGGCTTGCGTGTTTTTAACGTTTTTATAAGAGGTTTTTAAATGTGTTACAATTGTTATAGTTTTGATTAAAAACTGCTTATTAAGTAATCATTATTTTAATTAGCTCGCAAAAATTGAAATGTGAAATGTTTCATTTAATTATCAATAATTTGTAACTGGTTATAAATAATGATAATACTAGCAATAATGTTGCAATCAATATCAATCATTAATTTTCTTAATTGAATGAAATTAACCGTGACTATTATTAGTATGTCATATTAGCTATTTTTTAGGTATCGTTGAATTGAATAAAAATTCTATATTTGATTTTAAATATTTTATTTTAAAAAAACATTATCAACAATAACTATAACAACATTTTTATTTTCCTAGTAGATTTGGTTTCATCGAGCGAGCATTCCAGCATTCGTCAGTCGATGTTAGCTTCTGCGGCATGTGCCTACCACGATCTGAAATGTAAATATAGCAGGTTAATTATATAATAATCAATTCACCTATATAATATTTGCACTGTGAGTTATAATAATATAGTATTTATCTATAATATATCAAGCTTGTGAATACAATTTCTATAATTTTATTGTTTTTGAATATAACTTTTTTGATTTTGTTAAAAATGGAGTATTAATAATTGTTAAACTGATAGTTAGAATCTTTTAATCACTATCACTTTTTTATCATTATTGAATACTATTTATTAATAAATTGCAAGCTAAAAAGAAAAAAATAAATGCATCAAATATAATCAATATTACAAAATAGTTTTGAAATTTAAAAATTATCAAACCGCTTTTCATTCTTGCGTTAAAGAGTAAATATGAATGATGCATTTTTAAAACAGTCATACATTACGAAAAATTTAGATAAGAGATAAAAACAGAAAAATCGCAGGCGCCACGATTACTTTGTTTGTTTAAACTAAGAGGATATAGTAGCAAGAAGTTAAATCCCGATAATCGATACTTAAGTGAAAGCGAAAGAAAACACACGAGTGAAAGCCGCAAGACACCTTGAACGAGTATATTCACTCTTTTCCGGGATTTTTCGGTAATCATTACGCTATTCTCGCGGATTGATTTGCCCGGAATGTTTTTACTCTCAAGTCCGGTGGGAAAACTCGTTTCTAGAACCTTTACTAAAATCTTCTGTAAATAACTCGGAGAAACTTCAATAAGATACACTATTTTTTGCTCGGCAATAAAAGTAGTCTTATTTATAGTAAATTTCTAAAACAAAACTATCAAATGTATGTGAAAAAAATCTTTAAGATCGACCTCGGTTCTAAGTTAAAGTAACTGTTTTTGATAAATCATAATTTTTCAAAACCCCATCCAACTCCCAATCTCAAAACACCCTCGCAAACCCAAAAACAAAAAAAAAAAACCACCTCATTATCCCTCAACAATACGCTCCCCTCGCGCAAGAAGCACCTCGGCTCGAGAGCGAATAATTGATTATCCCCGCGAGCGAGCTCGTCGGCGCACTTTTTTTTTCCTCCGATCCAATATCAATTAAGTGCCGCTCGCTGCTAGGTAAACAGACTATATACAGAGCTTCCACAGCGCGAGAGCGTCGAGAGCTCGCTGGTCGATGGCACTAACACTCCATATATATACGTACACATAGACACCTGTACACTTGCGCTTGTAGAGAGAGAAGGACAGATAGTTTGTACATATATGCACTAACCCGTAAACTGGCGAGGGCTCAGGTGGCGACCACGCGGGCTCGTAGTCGATGTGAGACGGCTTGAATACTGGTTTCGAGATGTAGACCGGCTTCTCGACGTATTCGACGTACTTGACTGGTGGTGGAGGTGGGGCCAGGTACACGTGGTGCACCTCCGGCGCGCTGTGGTAGCCGAATTTGTACCTGTGGAAGATGTTGCGGTGGTGAGAAATTTGTTAGTTATGGGTGGGGGTGATTTTTTAATAATATTTAGGTGGTTAGATTGGTGATTAATTAATGATAATATTAAGTTAAATTTGTTCAGCTGTACAGTTGTAGCGAGTGAAACGGTTAGAATTATTTTAAAATAGAATAAAGACAATTTGTTGATTTTTTATGAAGCCGCCATGCGAACGACTTGACTGACAGACGCTAATTGTTTATTCTATTAGCAGAGAAAGGAATTATCGAAAAAATTCTAGGTAAATACTTTACAAAAGTGTAGCAGTAGCAAAATCACAAAATCTTGTTACTTCTAACAAAATAGAACAGCAATTAGATAAAGATAAATATTTAATCATTGCAAAATTTCGTTTAAGCTTATACTATTATCTCAGTAATGTAGACGAGCGACTGTTCCAAATAAAAAGTATAGCCGAACTCGAAGAAGAAAAATGTTGAAACGATATTTACGGCATTCTTTTTGCCTATACACATACTTGAGCGGGCGCGCAAACTTCGAGTCTTCATCAAATAAAGATTTCTCAAGCATTTCTGTTATTATACACATACTTTTACTTTGAGTAATAAGCGAGAAACGAGAACTCCTCGAAAACTTTGAATATTGAATTATAAGAAGCGCGGATCCTCGCGAATATTGCAAATTGCATTCCCTCTGTTTCTGTTGCGGCACTTCTGAATAAAGTAAGCCTCGTAATCTAGTCTTCAACTTGTTATAAACTTCTTTTCTTTTCTTCCCGTAAATATGCGTCCCGAGCCAACCGCACAACGGAAACTTATAATTAACAACCAATTTGTTATTTATTATTGAGCGCCGTCTTCCGAACGCTATCTGTATCAAATATCTCCAAGTTTCAACTAATTTTCCTTTCTTACGTTTTTAATATGCGGGTAGAATATAAAATAAACTTATTATTCTATAATTTCATTCAAGTCACTAAATTTTTTAAAATCGTTCAGATATCTAAAAGAAATGATTTTGAAATGTAAAAGTGAACTCTCACAAACTATATTAAAACAATTATAATTTTTCAAGTAACCCAACCAAACCACCACCCAAACAGCCAATCCCATCAACACCCTAATAAAACCACCTTAACCTTCACCCTCCACCCCACCAACACCACCCCTATCAAACCACATATACCAACCCTTTAACAGCACCGAGTCCAAAACCCAGCAGTCCAGCCCCGAGAATCTTCTTCTTCAAAAACAGCGTCCGCTTCGCCCTCACATGACTCTCTCCTCCGTCTCCCACCAGCTCCTGGTCCTCAATCGGCAACAGCTCCAGCTGCTGCTGCTGCTCCTGCTTCTCCGCTGTCCGCTCGGCACTCACGCAGAGGGCGAGACAGCCAAGGAGGGCTAGGGCCAGGCTCGAGTACCGCATCATCTGAGCTCGGTTAATGCAATGATTATATACACGAGGGCAGCCGGCTTTGGAGTTAGTTAATTA
The DNA here is from genome assembly GCA_900480035.1 of Eupelmus urozonus. Classification (NCBI taxonomy): domain Eukaryota; kingdom Metazoa; phylum Arthropoda; class Insecta; order Hymenoptera; family Eupelmidae; genus Eupelmus; species Eupelmus urozonus. The sequence goes on along the minus strand of UELX01000672.1, from coordinate 4,248 downwards.
GGGTGCGCGCGCGCTCGAATTTCGAGGGCCGAGAGCGAGCCCAGCTATGCGCCGGGAATCTTTGGGCTTTCAAGGGAGCAAGGAGAATGTTTCGTTCGAGTGCTAAGCGGGGAATGCGAGGCGGCTGAGATGGAGGAATAATTAGCGGGGATGGAATTTTGGGGCATCTCGAAGTTGGGATTTGTTTAACTTGATTGTGGCCTGCGATTGAGGGATAGTTGAGGAGTGCGGGTTTTATTTTGGTTTATCGATATTGGGTCGATTGGTTGCGGTTGTTTAATAATAGTTTTTGTTAAGGGGTGTATTAAAATTTTTAGTTGAGGAAAAGTTTATCGAGTGTAACTGTTGAAACAAGCGGCGCGTGTCACTATAGTGCCGACTGTCACGTAAGTAGATTGCCAAAGTTCCCGAAGTTCCCGAAGTTCAAGCGTTAAAGTTCAAATACATGTACTTGATAATCAGCTTCCATTACAATTAATTTAGGGAAAAAGTTCCAAAATCTAACTTCACCAATTCTAGTAGCACACTAACAAACTTTTACCACAATTCAAGGCAAAAATTCATATCCGCACGTTGGTACAACCAACAGAACAACCGCCGGCAAGTGAAACAAACTCATTGAAATTCACAGCGACGCGCCAATACAGCAAAACGAAATCAGCTAAAATATTCAGAGCGACAACGCGAAGCCAACTCTCCATACAGCCAAGACCCGCAAGAATACGGCTTTAATTTTCATTGGTCCGCATCCGCGGCGCTCCGAATTTCGTGATGATTGCGCGATAAATCGCGTTCACCTAGAAAACTAGTTTTCCCCCGGCCCCCTAACAAACCGCGCGCGCCTCCCGAAACTCTCGTCGGTGCATTACGAATGGCAATTTGTAATAGACATTCGGAATAAATATGTTTTGACGTAACAGTGGGCGCTCGCGTACGCGCAAACAGCCGGAATAACTAAACCACAATCAAACAGTCGGAATAACTAAACCACAAGCCCAGGCACGCGCGCGAATAGCTCGGCACTTGACAATTTTCCCGGCGGATCGTTTATCTTCTTTTGCTCGATTCTATTGCGTTGTAGTTTCGAATTTCGCGCGAATTTGCTTCCTGGCTAGCGAGAGCCGCGAGTGTAATTCTCGGCTGATTGTAATTAAATATGAAATGGCTTGGTGAGTGTGTTATTTGGGGAAGTGGCTGTAGAGTGAAAATTTTGATGGGGAGAAAAATGGGATTGGATATATAAAGTGATAGGTGAAGAAAATTAGTGAAGTATTAGTAAAATTTCACGAAATTTATATCTATAGTGAACTATAGTAAAATGATTTATTTACCGATGCGTCATCATAACACTGTATTATTTTTTAATACGAATACGTTTAACTAAAAATTTAACAAAAAAAAATATCAAAATTAAATTAACCTTCTTCAATTACCCATAAACCAAAATCCACGTCACAACTCCATCCTCACTCCCGACCTCCCCGCCATTAATAAAACAACGCTCGCTTCGCGCTACTCATTCAAACTTCAAAATTACATCCACGACAAAACTATCAACTCCCCCAACCTCCCTATCAATTGTCGAAAAGCAAACAATGACGAGGCCGCTCTCGGAACCATCCACCTCTCCGGCAATTACATCCGCAATCCAACGAGCACGAGACAGCGAATTAAAGGGTCTCATCCTCTGCGTCTGTCTCCGCGCCGAAGGGAAAGTCTCCGCGTGCCGTGAAACTTAATCGCCGGCGTATACACACGCACAATCGCCCGCTGCATATATATATACCCGCTATGCAAAGAAACAATGCGACTGCTCTCTCAAAAGGCTAATTACACACTACACTCACGCAAGGTAACAAAAAGTATATACAAGACTCTCACCTCGATTCCGCTCGACGAACCGCGAACTTCACTAGGACGAAGCTTAAAAAAAAAGGCAGAAGCTGAAGCTCGGTGAGCGAGTTTGATCGCAACTGTGACATCGAACCGGCCGATCCATTCGATTTTATACGAGCCTACCCCCACCTGGAAGTCGGCGTATACACACCGGGGGGGTATCAAAGAGAAATGCTCGCCAAGCGCGGTTAGAGAAAAGAGCGAGGCGCATAACGCACGAAGCTGCTCTTGCGACAATGTAACATAAGCGCGCCGCGATCTGCGTTACAATTAGCCTGCGCCAATGTTGCTCGCGAGCATACGGGTGTATTGTTCTTTTTTTTTTCGTTGAATAGGGCAGGTTGCTGGTTTGGTTTTGCTTTTTTGGGGGTAATGTACAGGATGGCCTAGGATGCGCGGCATTGCGAAGCGAGTCGTTAGAATGGTATCTTTGATGTGGATCTATGAGGGGAATTTGGGATTTGCGCGCGTGCGAGGTGCTTTTTTGGAGGAGGTCGGGTGCATGCTGATCTTATCGCTGGATTTGGTTGTGTGGCGGGCTCGTGCGGGATTGTCAAAGAGCGTTTGAAGGCTGGAAATTTGGCAAATGTTTGTTTGTGGCTGAAATTGGGGATTGCGTATAGGTATTTGTTGTTAGAAGGATAGTAGAGCTGTTGAAATTATTTTTAGATACTGGTTTAGCTGAATTTTTAAAGCTTCGAATTTAATGAAATGCGAAGAGGTAAGTAAGTGTGCGTTGATGGTTACGATCAGTGAAAAAGTATATTAATGTTGTGTTACGGAATACCCATCTAACTGGTACAGAATTCAGCAAATAAGGGAACGTTACACGCAGTACATGCGTCTGACTAGAGCCGAGATTCATCTACTTTAGAATAGAGCTTCTTTCATCCGATCATAAGTTAATTCTTCAGTACTGTTTTTTTTTATTTTACATAGTATGAGACTAGATGAAGGCCCAATATTAACATTAAACGTATATAAATTTAATAAATATCCGAACGAAACTCGCGTATCATTTCTACATTGTCTTCACAGTATTTATTTTATGTAAGGAATTAAGTAGGGGAGAGTGGAGCTAGTTGACACGCAGAGTACGACGCGTTCAATTATAAATAATTAACTGTTTAATACTAGTATTTGGTAATATTTGATATTTTATAGGTAAGTCATAGCATTGTTAATATTTATAATGATTGGCATACACAAATCTAATTTCCTAAGAAAGATATCAATAAAATAAAAATGTTAATTGTGTGTCAACTAGCCCCGCTTCTCCCCTAATTAACAGACATGAAACCTTTATAAAATTTCATCTTTCTACAAAATTTCCTATTATTTTAAACCCTCCGTCTTAGGATTCAATAAAAGTCTCTGCTAGAACTTAGCAAAAAGTTAATTGCACCGAAAGCAATTAATTTTACGTTGCGTTTCACACAGTCTACAATACAGTACCTGCACACCTCAATGCCTCAGCGATAGTTCATTAAAAACTAAATTACGTAGAAAAAAGTTTCAAAGTTAAGATCGACGTATCAACGGAGACCAATCACATACTACTTTTAACGAATCTCAGCAGGTACGAACTTTAATTGACCAAGTTCTTAAGTATAAAAATCAATAAATTAGCACGAAACTTTATTTTACCAAAGCGTTTAATTTAATAAAAAATTCTTAATTGATTTTTTCCATATATGCATATCGTTTATAGTCAATGCATTCAAATATCTTTTGTAATACCCGCGCAAAAAAGAAAGGTAATTTGATTGTAGCCAGCCAGAGTATAACACTTTGTCGCAAGCTGCGGAGAAAATTTTGTGATTCTATTTCGACAGACCTTTGACCAACAGCCGGAAGCTAATCGAGTAGTTTGTTCTGGAATTAGGATAAAGTTTGTAAACGTCGAAACGTACATGAAAGACATGAGTCTGGACATGCATGCGTTAGAGTCTTTGTGTTTCAAAACGCATGTCGAACGTGATGAATTTCGACGATTTTAGTTTCGATTTCATCCTACTGTTACAGCGTTTTGTATTTTTCCTTTTTTTTCGTTGTTGGTTTCTGGCTGGAAAATGAAATTTATATAGTTTTCATTTTTTGTAATTGTTTATGGAAACTATGAAAAATAATGATATTGTTATTAATAAATGGTATATTTTGATGCTCGTACTTTCTGATTATTATAAACTCTGTAAATTTTAAATAGTGGAAATTTCCACTTTTTACTCTTTAGTGGAGCATTTTGAACTAAATATAGTAAAAATTCACTACTTTTTCGTGAATTTTCACTCATTTTTAGTTCAAAATGCTCCACTAAAGAGTAAAAAGTGGAAATTTCCACTATTTAAAATT
>UELX01000671.1:0-65490 GCA_900480035.1 Eupelmus urozonus | reverse complement strand
CCCTTCTTCCCGCCGTAAATCAATCAACGAATCATCACACGTACATCCCTACATATGTGTACTTCCACCCCCACCCACACACACACACATTCACCTACACAAGGGGGTAAGCAAGTGCAAACGGTGGCGCCGCCGCGGCTGGCCTGGCAAGCCACCCCTAGGAGCATGCGCGGGGGGCGCGCGCTTGCAATTCGAGTTCGAGGGTAGAGCCGTAGGATCGAAGCCGACAGACACCTTCCAGTGCACAGCCAGCAGCCGGAGGAAACGACACCACGCATATCCACACTACTGAGGGACGAGTAGGGTGAGTTTTGCCCTTTGCCTCACCTTCACCTTCCGCCACCCTTCATTTTCTTTACCGTCCCATCATTAAGTGTATGTAAGAGCCTTCGTTTCTCTTATGGTTTTTCGAAACGAGTTTCGGTTGAGCTTTTTCAGTGCGCGCTGGAATTTCGACTGGGCGGACGCGCGCGCAGGAGATGAAGTGCGAGTTGGGTTAGACCGCGGAGTGCACACGTATACACGCCCGAAGTATAGTGCGGTTGTTGTATATAGAAAAGGAGAGTGAGGCCGGTGTGGGCTCTGCGGCAGCGGGAGATGGATATATAGCGCGCGTGTTTTTCCCGGAGATCAATTTTTCGGCGGGACGGCTGCATGCGGTTGGAATATAGGTTAGGTCGGAGTTCGAAAAGTTTCGGAAGTTTTGCTTGCGATGGGTGAATTTAGGGGTGGAGTTAGGGGGGTGACTGGCTTTTTTTGAGGGATGTAGGTTTGGTGATTTGAAGGGTGGTTTTAATGGGGATGGTTTTGTGTGATGAATTTTATTGTTTGGGAGGTAGTGTAAGTGAACGGAATGTAGTGGTGCGGCCACTGTTATGTAATAGTTCAATTCATTTTTCATAAATGGCCTGCTTAGAGGTTTTTTATTGAATATGTAATGAATATTTATATGTTTTAAAATTACAATAAGGCGGTTCGACATCGGTTATAAATAACGCATAAGTTTCTGCTATATGTCTACTTATTTTAGCGTAAATAAGGAAAGTATTGAGCGTGGATTTAAAAATAACTGCCAAACGTAAAATAAAATTGATTTTTGCTGCGAAATTCTTGTAAACTAAAGAAATGATCAAAATATCACAAAAAACCTAAATATTTAAATTTAATGACAATAAAAAAAAAGACAAAGCACCAAAAAAATTCCTCTACATAAACCTCTTACGATAACACGTGGGTCACATTGACCTCTACACATATAAAATAGTGCCGAAAATGGCTACGTATCTACGACTTCCGCATTTTCGTCCGCTAATACAAACTCATCAAAAGTGAAAGGGCCTCTCTTTCTCCCCCTCTCGTGAATTCACGGGTGAAAAAAAGATTTTCTAGCCTACTTCTATAGCCTGCGAGCGCAGTGACGCAGTTACATAAGCCAAAATTGGAATTTCGTGTCTCTTATTGTTTCCTTTCCTCCTTACGCAATCGGCCGGCGATTACCAATACTATATGTTCGTTTCAAAATCGCGAGGATAAAAAATCAATTTTTTTTCGTAATGCTTCGAGCTAAATACTAATGGAATCGGAATTGGATAAAAATGCGGGAAACTATTTGGCTGGTTGTTGGGGCGATGGAAAAGTACGGTTGGCAAAAGGCGCGCATTTTATCGGAAATTCATTTGCTTGTGTTTATTGAGAGGGACAAAATTAATTTAGTGAGATATCGCTTTGTAAAAATGCTGAACCATAATAATAATCTATAAATAAACACCTACGGCTTTAATATATTTAGGAATTATTTCTTTCAGTAGAGATTTAAACATATATTGGTTTTCTAATAAAATTATTATTGAAGAAATTCTGCTTACTAAAAATTACAAAATTATTTAGATCTTTACATAATAAATTATAATAATGGATTTTCTAAAAATGATCTGAAAAGACAAAATGCATAAATACTAAAACGAATTTTAATAAAACCAAATTTGCGATAAGTATAGAGAATACACTATTCAAAGTGCTCTTTTACCATGACATAAATATAATCAGTACTAAGTAAACACAGACATTTAAAATAGTCGATCGATCAATAGCATAAGCGAATGTGAAAAGTAATTTTTTAACTTTTTACAATACCTATGATCATAGCGTTATTTCATACACAATTTTCATTTAAAATGAAGTAATTAAAATAGTTGACTTAAAAATCTTAATAAAATATATATTTTCAGTAAATTATTCAAAGCCTTACCACAAAATTTATATTTATCGATAAGTTGCGACAAAATAATTTTGAAAAACTTGACTTATTTCAAAATTTAAAATATTCAAAATTTGCATCACCTTTTAGACACTTCATCCTGCCAATTTGTAATTAAAAAATAAAGATAAAACTCTTACATAACACAAAAATTCAAAAAACTTTTAACTTAACTCATGATTGCATAATTACCCTAGAGACATCTCGAGTCTAAACGCAATCCACCGGTTAATCTGCCTAGTTTCAATTGTTCTCTCCGGAGCTTATACTTATTTGTATTACTTCAATGAATAAGCGACATCTAATTAAGCTAAAGAATCTAAAAATTAGCATAGTGACCAAGAAGCGAACGATCTTGTCAAAATACTAAATTTATAATTTGCTCCTTCTGTACGTACAGCAACAAACGTGACGCAACATTTCAAAGCTGCCAAAGCATGCGCTATTTACACCAAAGGACACCTGCACTTGCTACAATGACTAAGTACTTGACTGAGATTTATTATATCTTAAAAAGACGATACGCATTTCAATGAGGGACGCGGTAGTTTTTCGGCCGAACAAAAGCAAACTTATTCTTATTTTTCGTTTGATGGATTGTTTGCTTTTGAGATGGTCGGGAAGTGCCACTTTGAAAGAAGTAAGCGTCTGGAATATATTTTAGTTTTAAAAAAATAGACGATTGAACGGTCACATGAAAATGAAATATTGCGATGGGCGGATGCTTGTACAAATATTAAAAAATAATGATGAAAAATGTTGCAGTTACGGCTGTTTAAGAAAATCTCCATTGTGATTTTAAATGACTAAAACTTACTTAGTCAGTTTCTAGTTAATAAATCTAGATATGTTATATAAAGTTACAAAAAGTAATTAAGAATATCAAAGAGTAAAAAAATTTCGTTATTACAGACGATAAGAAATATTTTTAAGACGAAACTATAAAAAATTAAATGTAGACTCAAATATATACATGGTTAAACAAGTTAATTCTATTTAATTTTATAACCAGAAAAATTTAAACACGAACTGGAAATACGTCTATGCAGATTTGCTTAAATCTTGCAAGTTATGCAAATGCTTTAATATAAATATTTATAGTTTCCCTCAATCGCTGAATAACATACTTTCTCGACCTTAAAATACCACATACAATATCAGATTCAACAGTTTGTAAAAATTTAAATAGTTTGTAGTGAAAGTTTTGGCATTTACAGATATTGTAGTGCAATTAAAATAAATCTAAATGGTAGAAATAAGATCATAAACCCATCTACTTTCAAAATTATAAGTCCTTTTATATTAATTTTGCTATATTGCAGTTGAAAATCAAAATAAAAAACAGTAGTAAAAATTTTATAAGTCAGTTGCATAAATATTTTTTTGGTTAGATATAAATATCTAATATCTTCGTATGAATCACTTTTGGTCATTTTTGATAATCTTTCAGTCTTGTAGCAGTTTCTAGCTCAATATCTTACCATCACTTTCTACAAATTAGATTAAATAAATTAAAAATATTGCACCTAAATTAACACATGACATTGGTGTTAAAAACCGTAAAGACTACCTTAAAGATATACAAATTACTAAGATTCACTATACTTATCTCTCAGGAAGTTGTCGGATTTAGAAGCAAAACATCATCCTAGTCTGATGCAATTAACTGCAACAATCAGAAGGAACATTTTTAAAAATCAACTTTGAAAAAAGTACTTCTTGAATGAAATAACCCTTATTATATTAATATTTTAAACGCAATAATCTCCCTAAATTTGAGCCAGACTTGGGACAACATGCTCCATAGATGAGTGGATTTAAATTTGAAAATGATAATTTCAACTTATAAATGATCGACTATCAACTGTCTAACAATAAACATAATAAATGCGTCTCACGTACCTAATACTCTGCTAGACAAAAAAAAAATACCACCTCATAAACATTCAACTATAATACTATTCTATCCACGTATCCTACTCGCCTTATGCAAAAAAAAGACTCTTCATCGCCTGTCAATCCTTAGCAAACGCGCATTTCCTCACGACGCTCATCACCTAGCCCCCTACTATATACTCGGCCCGGCGCGTACCGCGGAGAGAGAGCTCTGTGACCTTCAGATGACCCTTATTCCGATCACGCCCAAACGCGCCTCTGCACGCGTTAGCCGCGTGCGCTTTACGCATTAGCATCTCGCGGAAAAATTTTGCGTAATTTAAACATTGGGAATTAAAGCGATGACCCAGGCTCGATGTTTTTCTAATGCCGATGTATACCTTGTAAGTTTGTATTTGCAAAGTTAGAGGAGAAAATAAGAGAGAGAGAGAGAGAGAGAGAGAGAGGCCAGATTGCAGACTTTGATCTGATGAATTTTGCAGTACTTACTTCGTATGCTTAACGTAGTGTCTGGTTGGTTATTTGGATTGCACAAGTTGAGTATGGATTTGATTATTTAATTTTAGTTTGATAGGCATTTAGGGAAGATTGATAGAAAATGAATACTTAAGATTTTATCAAAAAGTCATTTATCAGAGAATGTTGCTCTGATAGAAATTTTAGTATAGATGACGTAATTATTAAATGTAAGTATATAGATAAAAATAATTCTATTTGAATATAAGACAATAAAATAATTTTTTGTAAAGGATACTGAAGAGATTCAAACCAAACGAAATTCACAATAAGGAAATTACATTTTTATCTTTTAGCAAATTATTTAATTATTATAATTTTTTTAAGTGTTCTAACTTAAAATGCTTATTCTAAAAAAAATTCAACTTTAAATATTTTTTTCCTTTTAAAATGACTTTCTTTAGATAACATAATTATACTATCAAAAATATCGTTAAAACTTGCGGGAAAATAATTATGTGCTAATAATAAATTCCCTTTGATTATATTCGATATCATTACATTCCGACAAAACGCTATAATCTTCATATATTTTAATTTTTCAACTTATAAATAGATTTTAATTTGTTCATAATAAGAATTTCAAAAGTTTACGATGTCATTCAGAACACGTACGATACGAAACAGTTACCATCTAGCGTAAATTGCTCGCGATTTGATTAATTCATTAGGCCTCACATGTAGATTACCACTGATTAAAGAATCAAATAGAGACCACGGATCTTTTCCGTATTTAAATGTTCACTGGCCTAGTAATGTGCTTTAATTATGATTTTTATTTTTATCCCATTTAAATTTAAATTTTATTCTATATTTAAAAAGTTTTTATACTTAAATGTTTTTTAAATTATATAATTATAACAAAATTAATTTGTTAATCGGTCAGTAAAAATTTGCATTGACGTTACTTATAATCAATTTTTTGTTCATTAAAATTAATAATAATAATAGAGATCATAAAATCTTTATGTAAAAATTATTCATCACGTACTTAATATAATTAACACAATTACGTCTTTTCGAGGTCTTTGAACCTCAAGGAAAGTCTCTTCTAATCCGAGCTTTACGCTGAGTTTTTTTATCAGTAGGTGAAGGCGAGCTGGGTCCTTGAGCCTCGAGCAAACGCTTCATAAAAATAGCTATCTTAAGAAAGTTAAAATCATTCAATATTCCCAGGGTTAACGAAAGCTCGCAAATCCATTTCCTACCTAAAAATTGCATTTATCTTTAAGCTAATCAGTTTATAAACTCAATCATTGCTAATCCTTTCTGATAACGAAAACGAAAACTATCCATTTAAAAACAGCGGAAACATAGTTGCAGAAACAATTTCACAACTTACCGTTTCATTCGTATTTCCGCGCGTAGAAAACCTACGCACAACGCGGGAATGACCGAGTGTGAACTTTGCAAATGAGTCGCACCGAGAAATTTATGCCGCGCGAAATGACGTTGGTCGATCCACTCGAACGATTTCCTCGAGTCTTTTTTTGCTCACAGTGCGATAATTTCGTTCATTTGAAATTGTAAAATTCTATAAAAGAAGGGGGTCGATGCGATGTTTCCGTTTCTTCTGCGGTCACTTGTTGAAGATGCAAGTTGATTGGAATTGCAAAGCACGTGAAATTTTTAAATAGAAGCAGTGACGTTTTGCGAATAAACTAAATAGTTAATCGTCAATTTCAATTAGAGAAAGAATCTATCGTTGGTAGCTAATTGCACGTTGAAGTAATGAAAATAAACTTTTTATTTAAAAGCCGATGTTCCGAGGTGTTTACTAAACCCCCTTTTCAAGGCTAATTGAAATTAAAAGATTGCGTTTAGATTAAAAGATTTATTTAGTGTTGAACAAAATCTTACATAATCACCAATTTTATTAATCGAATCTTGATTAAATCCTTGTACCTTGAAGTTTCATGTTTCTATATGATCTATATGAATTTTGTATATTGATATTCAACTAATTAATCCAATTGACGTAAAAATTATCAGATAAATATCAATGAATTCAAGTCATATTTATTGATAAATTTAACCGCTAATCAATTGTAAAAGTAAAATGTAATCTCATTGAACTTTTGATAACGCTTTAAAAAAAAAAATTAGTCAATTTTTGTGTTAGAATTAACAACATTTTTGATATCTATATATCATTTAAAAGCTTTAATCACAAGCCATAAACAATGACTGGAACAAAGGTTACCTAACAATCAACAATTAAATCCGATCGCGTGAACAGCAGCAGTTTCGCGTGGCCTTGACCTTTCTCAGTGCCGTCCAAGAAGCTTTTTTGGAAATTCGCCACGATATCACTATGTCACCGTTCGCGCGATTGTAGTGACTCCGTTTTGTTTGATTTTTTTCTCTTTTACGAAGGCTCTTCTAATACTAATCTATTTTCCAAGATAAATGTGATTCTGTGATTAACAAAATACTAACGCATGATTTTTTTCTCTTCTATTTTCTGCAGCAAAAAATGGATACTGAAAAGGTAATATTTTTACGATTGACCTGAAGTACAGATTCGGTGATGTGATTTCAATTGCTGATAAATATGTATTTAAAATGTATTCGTAAAGATTTTTTTTATTAGATATGATTTGATATTATCATATTAAAGTACTTGTGAACAAGACTCGCACGTGTTTAAACATAGTCGAAGATACTTTTCAAGTGTTATTATGTAATTATTTTATGAGATATTGTTTTGTAAATTTAAACTGTTCTAAAATTAATAACTTCTTCGAAAAAATATATATTTTCAGATACATACTATTTAGATTACTTTTTGCACTCATAAATATGTCAAATACCATGTCAATTTGACTCTTTTACCGAACGAAGGCGTAACCAATTTTTTGCAAGCCAGGTTTGAATGTTTTATATATCTTTTATTAATTTTCTTCAAAGGAAAAAAGAATTTTATTTTGAAATTGTAAAAATTTTCTTATTATTATATACAAAACTACTTAGAAAAGCTTTATGATAAATAAATCATTTCACTGAACTAATCGTCCAGAAAAATTTCAAAACTGATCTCAGCAATTGACATAATCGCTCTAAAAAATATTCGTCATTGTCGAACGCACCACCGAATCTCCGACTCTCTCATAAATCATTTTAAAAACACTGTACCTATGCACTGATAAACGGGTTCGCAGTCGATGGAAGGAAATCAGGAGCAGCCTTCGACGCCCACAGCTCTGGCTCCAGCCGACAAGGTACGCGTGCACATAATAATAAATTATTAACTTCTGTACGCATGACACGAGTTTTATCGGTCGGAAAGTACATTTATACTACGTGCATGCTTTTATCCGTTAAAAACTATGGGTGATGAAGAAAAAAAGAGATTTATGACGTATGAGTGGTTCTGAAAGAGAAAGTTTGAAATACTTGTTGCGCCTAACGCACACGCGATGTTGGGTGTATATGGGTAAATGGTTTTAATGTTGGGTTGTGGGTTCGTGTGCTGTGTTTCTGTTAATATTTAGTGTGGTGATAATGAGTTTGATAATACATTATTAACACTATTGTGTGAAAACTAACATAGTCTTTGTTCTGAATTTCAAGCGGCCGAATGCAGATAAGGATGCGGTGAGTTTGTAATTATTATTTTACTTATGTTTTTGTAAAACTAATGCAGTTCATGAATATATTCGCTGAAACATATATTAGTAAGTTAATGTGAGAACTTTTAGAATTTAAGAAAAAATGTGAAATTTATATTTTAATCGATAAATTGGTCTTTGATTAAAAAATTTAAATAATAAGAATGGATTTAAATTTATTACTATATTTTGCGAAATAGAGCATTTTAAAACCAAAAGTTAAAACGTCGCCAATCTGTAGGTAAAGGTCAATAATAACAAAATCATCAAATTTTCAACTTTCATTACTTTCTCCCACATTTCTTACATTATTCTCTACACAAAAGATCCAAGCCACACAAATATCGTCAAAATCACAAAATAAATTCATCTCGCTAAATACCCCACGCAATATTGCCTCCTCCAGATCAATCTAATAACCCTTCCACTGCATCCTCTCCCTGGACAGGAAAGTTTCCCATCCCATAGGAATACCAGCCCCGAGTTCAGCCATGCGCGTCCTTGCAAGAATGTGTTCCCTTGCAAAATAATCCAACGCGGAAATCGAGTTCGATCTCCGCGGGGACAGAAAAATCTGGATCGAGGACTTTGCGTTAAGTCGATTCGACTCGCGTCGACCTTCCATCACGAGCCGTTTGCGATCATGAGTCGAATCTTTGCACGAACGTTTCCTTCTTCTTCGCCGAAGGTTGCATTGTCTTTTACGGTGCGCTGCAGTGTGCACTTGTTGGTGATGAAAGAACAGGAATCATCAGTGGTAGATGACATAAATATATTTTGTTTTAGTTATTTTAATGGATTTTTCATTTTGCTTCATTCAAAATTAATGAAGAGAATTTTTTTACACGCTTTTGAATTGTGTTAAAATATTCTGCTGATTAAATTTTGTATTATCAGTTAAATGCCAATTTCGGCGAGTCACGATTAGAAATTATAAAATTTTGATAACACACATATTAAAAAGTAAGAAGAATCTTCTCTTTCTTTTTGCTCTCAGAGATAAAATACAAGAAGTCTTAATAAAGAATCGATCGTCAACGAAAATTTCACGAAGTTTAAGCGTGACTTTATTTAAGCTATGAACTTTCTAATCTATCATTCAATAATCTAGGATAAATAAAGATAATTTTGTTGTTATCGAAAATAATCAAAGATAAGACACAGAATGGTATTTTCTTTATGATAGTTGTAATTAAAATAACTTTAGCAATCAAAAAATACCAAATGAAATTTTACTTGCTTGATAAAAATACGTTGATAGTATACTAAAACCTTCAAAATATATACTATCATTAAAACTACACTATAACATAATACACTCTCCACACTTTAATTATGACAGCCAATCAAACCAACAAACACTATTTCTCTATGGAAACAATCCTAACATCGATTTTTCCCCAAGCAAAGAGTTCACTGACCCCCGGCAAATCGATACATGCAACATTCAACCCGTGTTCCACAAGACAGTCACATGTCAGCATTTTCACAGTTTTTCCTCCGTCACACAACCTGCGCTCTTTGGCCGATTTCCACTCTCGCAGCGATTGATCGATGATAATTGGCGCTAATCGCGCGTTATTATGCGCATAAACTCGTCGACTAACGATTCGTCGAGTTCGACTGTGACTCTGTCGTTAATTAACGCTGCAGCGCGCGGAAAGAATGGCGTGTAAAAATTTACAAGACGAATGCGTGTGATTCTTTATATGCGCTTTTGCGCTTTGCATTAGCATAGAGAGTTTATCGCGAGTATTTCCATTGTTTCGGAACAATTGTTTTCTTTTGTAATGAGTTGAATGTGCTTTTCTGTTCTTTATTTGAGCGAAACGTTGTTGCTTCGTTTTTTGACGTGCGATCAGGTGGTTGATGTAATTAGGACCTCTGCTGTATAGATTATCGAAGGTTAAGTTTTAATTAAAATTGTTTTGTTGTTTTCCTTAAATCTAAATAAGATGTTTGAATGCTTTGAGAGATAATATTATTGCAAAATAATTTTTAGTTTTAGTTGGATGTATTATTTAAATAAAAAAAACTTGTTTGATTTTGATTTTATATGAGGAGAAACTAAATTCTCGGAATAGCATTGAAATTATTAATTATAGATTGTGTTTACGTTCACTTAGAGAATGCACAGTATTCTGAATATCAAAAGTATTGATCAAACGATTCACACTACCAATTTCTTCGCGATGCACGTGCTACGTCTATACCAAAAATGAATAGTTTCAAGTCTAACATCACCGTCATTACAGTTCAAATCTTCCCCCCGAACAACAAATAAATCAAGAATTTACTTAATTAAAATTAACAGCAAAGGCAGATCTCTCAAAACTCCTCAAATCTCCCAAAATCAACTTTCGCGCTGTCTCAAAAAATCCATCGATGTACCTTCCAAAAAAAGACCTCTCACATTCCGCTAAGTACATAAGCAACGCACGCATCACACTAAATTTCACAATCGCGCGCCTCCGCTGTCTAATCTTCGGCACTTCCCTTCCGATAACGAGCAGAGCATTGACGCTTTTTACTCAAATTCGTGGGCGTCGAATACATATGTACGCATTGGGCCACATACTCGCGGCAAATGGCCTTCTTTTTTTCCTTGTTGACTCTTACTCGGGCAAATGGAATTTCGGACCTGGCACGCTTATGCCAACAATGAGTATATGAAGCCGAATGCTTTGTTGAATTAGGACAATTGAGGTAATCGATGCTGCAGTGTGGAGGTAGGGCTGGGTCTGTATGTTTTGGCGATTGACTTCTTGGATTAGTGGTGATGAAATTTGGATGGGGTTTGCTGGTTAATTGGAGCGATTGCATTCTTCCTCTTTATTTGAAATCTAATAGAACGTGTTAGAAGATATACATCAAGCGTGTAGCTTTACTTCAATCTTATATATAGTTAATTGTTGTTACCAATCTCTTTTGAAATAAAAGTCTAAATTTTAGATTAGTACTCCTACAATGAAAAATTGTACTTTTTTAGTATAGCTATATAATAGCAGTTCATTCACTCTGTTCAGACTAAAATTTGCGTAGAATGTATACACAAGTTTACGACGGTAATTAGAAACCGTACAAAACTTTGGCGGCGAAAAATGTGTGTACTTTTCATGAGTCAACGAACACGCCCTTTGATAATACAAAGAACTGGTCCGATATGACGCATACTCCGTATTTGCGTATTTGCAATTACAAGTAATACACACCAGGCTTAGAAACCGCACATAGGCATTTTGGTGTATGTACAGAGTCTTAAGTGAAAGGAGAAGCTTTTTTTATTTTATTACGGTTTGATTTCAAGTAGTCAATGCATTTAGATTTACTTTAGATTTTTGGGTAACAAGTTCTTTATTAGAAGTACACGTAATTGGCAAAAATGTTGTAGAATAATAAGCTTAATTTATTTTTTTTCTTAAATTTTTCAACCTATACATTTTCTATTTTTTAAAAACTTCAACATACAGCTAATCAATAGGAACGAAACATTCCATACCCAAGTACCAGCAGCGACATAGTTAGCCCGTAAATGTTTTCATTTAGCACGTAGTGCATAATATATCTGTAAACACAGAAAACTTAGCCTTCGACAGAAACTGATGCCTCCGAGTGCCAAGATAACCGGAATAAAAGCGGGCCATATCTCGCTTCACGATATTTCTCCTCCAGAAACGCATCGCGAATCGTAAACTTTTCAATCTCTTTGTTTCATGGAGTCCATCAGTGAGCAAACACTTTTATGGAGATTCTTCTGAAGTAGAGTAATACGCCTTTGTTTGCGCGAAAATAAGATTGTTTCACTCAAACAATAAAGCTCTGGATTCGATGAAAAATCTTTTATTTTTTGCTAAAGTACGATGGGCAATGATGAGCGTAATTTTTCGTTCCGAGAAGCATGACAACAAATACTTTGGCCGTTTTAATAAAAATGTTATATAAGTATAGAATCTGCGCGACTTACATTAGCAGCAATAAGACTTCATAAATTGTGTAACGAAGTTATCTCGTTGTCAACAAGGTTTCGAGTGAGGTAATTGCTACTGTCTAATGGTGGCATTTGAAAATTTATTGGTAAATTGTGTCTTTTGATTAATATCAAGGCAGCATACCGTTGTGATTATGGTTTGAAACAATGTATTTGATGTCAATATTCATGCGGAATAAATTAAGAAAATAACGTTATATGTAAGTTCCATGTACAAAGTAGGTAGAGAATATATTCCATCATAACGGCTTCTTAGATTCTTTAAATTCCTTAAATTTCTTTTACCAATTTTCCAAATCGGGATATGAAACACTCTCTTATTAATCAACAAGGTCAGCCATCGACTCACTATTAAACAATACCAATTTATTCAAACTACGTATGAGTCGTCGATTATCAATCCTAAGAAACTTAAAAACCATATGACGCTTCTTACATCCCCACTCCACTTAATACGCAACTGCATCTCTTCAAACCCCCTAACAACTTCAATAATCTTCATTCATCTCACATCAAAAATCAAAAAAGATTATTAAACCATCAAACACACCCCCAGTCACAAAGCCCTACAAAAACCAATACTCAAACAACGCACAATCGATGCACAAAAGAGCCAAGCAAAAAAATAAGGACAGCGGAGCAGCTCGAAGCTCTCTTTCCCAGCTACACGGCGAAGAGGTCAACCGCTGCGGCACTGGCGTGCACTCAGGTTCAATATACGTAATTGCAAAATTGCCGGCTCGTGACAGTCACTGTCATTAACAGTCTGCGTCCGGTGTGCTCGGCTAGCTTCGCTCGTATTAGAAACCGAGCGCGGTGGGGGCGGGCCCCCCACTTTTGTTCCCGTTCCTAATGGGAGGCAGGCAATTTTTTCGCGGTTGGAAACGAATGTATTAGTTTTTGTTTTCTGATTTTGAATTGTTATCTTTGTATTTTTGAAGGTCCTCCAGCTGGAGTTTTTATTCACGGCTTTGTGGGGAATTATTTATAGACGCGGAAGCAATTACAAAATGCGGTCAATTTTACGATCGCGTAAAATGCGTAATTGGATCATTTCGAGAGATTTCATAGAACGGCGGACATTACTTAGTTTGGATAATTACTTATCATGAAGCGTGTGGCAGATAAAGAGTCAGCCGGCACGCCGAACCCTTTCCCGATAACGCCGTAATTTTTTTCTTTCACCTGTGCACACAGCCCACTTTTGGGATATGCGTTATCTTGGATCATTCTTTTCTGATTTCTATGCTTCCGATATCGTTGCTTCTGTCGTAAAATCTAAAGCAAACCGTTCTAGGAACAGCCAGTCATTACCAAAACTCGAACAATTACACATCTTTTACTCATCAATACCCAACATCGAACTCCAATCCTGACTCACCTAATGACTCCACACCCACAGCCCCCTAAAAACAATCCAGACCCCTACCACCCCCCCCTACATCTCCCTCAAACAAAAAAAAAATCTCCTTCCCTTCAACTGCAAAACTTGCTCTTGTCCGTCCCCAACCAGAACCGCCACCACTGGTAGGGGTCTACCTCCTCGCTCTCGCGCACCTTGCGCCGCCACTCTCCTCTCTGACCCCTACTCCCCGCATTAAACGCACATACACGCACACGTGCGCCGCCGCCGCCGCTCGCACGCACCCGCGCCTCCAGTCGGCCAATCCGCTCTTTCTCTCGCTGTCCTACGCGACTGTATACGTTATAAGTCGCGGGCTGAATTCACCGAGAACCAACTCTCTCTCTCTCTCTCTCCCTTTTTTTTCGGCGGTATCTGCCGAGCCGGCCGCCGCGGTAGCTACCAGAGAGCCTCCAGGCGGCAGACACGCGCGCGCAGTCACCGCGAAAGTATCAATCGGCTCGGATATACACCGGGGAACGAGGCTTGCTCTCTGGCTGGCCTCTCTTGTGCTTGTTTCTTTATTTTCACGGTCGACACCGGGGACTCTGAGAGTCGGATAAGTTGGTGATTTTTTTTTTTCATCGTTAGAGTGAGGATTTTTGGATTCTACCATGGCGAAGACTATGAAGAAGAACGGGAGAGAAAGCTTCACCTTGAGGGTAAATAGAAAATTTTCAAAGTTTTTTTATTCGCGAGTGAAGGGGGTTTAGTGAGCGGGCGTTTTTATTTTAACGCGGCCTCGGTACTGGTTTGGGCGAGCTCGGAGATTATTTTGCTCGGCTTTTCGTGTTTTAAAACGGAGGCGAGCTGCCTCCCAGGCGACTTTTATTTAGTGAAACAATCGTCTATGGATCTTGAAATTTTTTTTTCGTATAACGCCACATCTGAATATCTATCTGGCTGTTGCCCAACGCTTCTGACCCGATGAACCGTGCTTTACGTGTTTCCTCACTGGTCGTAAAATTTCAGACGGACCGCTGGTCCATGCAAGGTTTTCGTCAGTGTATAACACCGGGGTCTCGTTTAACTTTTCGTGTGTGGAATATAAAATTTAAATATTTGCTGATCGTAGATCGATAAATTATTTTTAAAATAACTATCAGAGGTTATAATTGTTAAACGATGAATTAAATTTGTTTTATCAAATATTTTAAAGAATTATATATAAAACAAATAATAAAAAATAAAAATAGCCTACATTGCTTTTATGTTAATTAAATAATTATATAAATTATATTTTTGTAGCGGTTTCAAAGTAATCTAATTTAATGTATATATGTAAATCAAGTATATCTACTAAACAAAATTCTCTACTCATCTTCCAAGTAAGATAGATAGAAAAGAGAAAGGGAATTCTAGAATTTTATCTAAACGTCTCTCACTTTATACAAATTTTATCTTTACGGACGAACGAACAACTAGCCATAACTATTCTTCTAATCTTTGTATTCAAACTGTTCCCGCCAAATAATCATTAATATTCAAATGTTTAACGTGACGTAAAAAAATGTTGCACGATTTTGAAATTACAATAAATACAACGCGGTATTAGTGTAAATCACTAAAAAATAATCAGAAACTAAAATAAACGAATATGTATTGGCATACTGATAACTGCTAATCTTATACTGTACATGTTATTTTTTCTACGTTTACTGTTGTTTTAATGTTAGTTGATAAAATATTTTCCAACCTTATACATATTACACTTGCTTCGTCTCATTTTTTTAACGACTCACGCGATATAATCGATTCAATCTCAACAAAACAATAAAAAAATGACAGCTCCAAAAATTTAAAACAGTGACAAAAAATATTTTATCAATATCCATCCACTATCACACAAAAAAGTATCCTAAAAAACTATCCAATCAAACAAAATTCCTACCTAAATAAAACAAAATTTCATCTCTGCATAAAGTACAACAAACTAACGATCGCCAACAGACATGCAAGCAGCTCGTACGAAGCCTCGTTACTCGCTCGTCTCGCAGCTTTTTATCACAATACGCTCTCCCTAGGGTGAATTACCATATAATTTCTCGCGCATTATCAGCTGCTCGTCTGCAGCCTGCAGTTTTGTTATTATAATTAGCCAGCATCGAGCAGTCCGCGAATCTGCTGGCAAACTTGGATCATGCAAGTAGCGCACCTGACGAGTCTATTGATGCCCGTCCACATTTTCAATTTCCATTTTTTTTTCTCGTCGCGACCTCAGGCTAAGGTGCTGCAAAAAGCTCCTTTTGTTTGGGGACAATGAAAACATTTATGTAATGACAATGGCTACCCGTTGTTAGAGACATTTTTTTTTATATGTTATGTGAACCTTGGTTATGCACTGGACGCTGGTTTTTGCCAGAAAGTTGCTGTTTAATTAGTGGTATGAGTGATAAAACGCGAATGATATTAATTTAAGAATGAGTAATTGATTTTTTTTGCCGACAACAAAAGCATGGGTCAGCGATGCGTGACTCCTTTATGCCTTTCTTATTTTAATAATGATCAAAGTTCATCGGACAAGAAAAGCTTTCTCAACTGTAAAATAATAATGCTTTCTATTCACGCCTATATACGGGAAGCCAACTCTCCACAAGAACATTATGTAATTGATATTAACCACAAAAAAGTGATCTTCAAAAAACGGGAACATCCGCCACAAACCTTAACTAACTTATCTCATCGCGAAAAATCCACGCCACATGGCTCGTTCCACATTTTTTTTTAGTATAAACAAGCGCGCATCCATTTCGAAATTCAGTCTACGATAACGACGACAATTTCACATGCGATATGTATTCAGTCTGCGTGGCGCGATTTTTCGTAACACTGTCTGCCTGATTCGCCGAGTCTAATCCACCTTTATAAAATAAAGAAATGTAATTCCGCTGGAAGGTAAACAAGTAAAAATGAGGTCTCTCTTATATTCGCTCTGCAAAAACCACATTTCTTTCCTCCTTCGTCTCGTCCGTGCGTGGCCGTAAAGCCTAAAATAAATTCAGCCAGCTCAGAGGCACGAGCTTCTTCTTCTTCGCCTACTTTTTTTCTTTCTTTTTTCAGTGAAAGAGAAAAGCACGCCCACCCGCGGTCACTGCTTTTCGCGCGCGCGGATGTGCGGGAATGCGTCGAAAGTGAATTTCTTTTTTTATTCTGGGAAGTGGGTGGGGGGTGTATATTTGGGTTACGGGATTTTTTGTGATGATTCGTTTAAGGATGGTTTTGAAGGTTTCTTCAGGAATATTTTTGCAACGGGAGATGAGCTTTATGAAGTGGAATGGGTAAAGTTCAGTAGTAACAGAAGCGTCGGTCGGACTAGTTTCTCTTGACTAGAATTCGATTGTGTCGTGTGCTAAACAAGTACAGAAGTTAAGAAATTTAAACGTCAAAGTTTTCTGTAGAATGGTGTCATGCAATCCGTTTTTAACCATATGACAAGCGTAATATAGCGATGACACGATAAAGAAAAACTAGGCCCATAATACGACCACATACGTGAAAAATGTACACAAGTATTTCTAATTTTATGCAAGATTATTAAATCCAAACAACAGTTCTCTTAAAAACAAGAAAAGAAACCAGTTTAAAAACAAATCTTGGAAAATCCAGAGTCCAAAGCAAATCTCATTATCTTTCGCTAACCGCATTAAAACTCAGCACCTCCCAGCCCATCACTCACTTAAAACCTTCAACTTTCATTCCCAATTACGACTCTCCACAAACAAAAACTCATCCCGTCTCCTCCTCTCCTCGATCTCTTGCCAAAACTGCCGAAAAACATCCCAAACCAAACACCAACCTCACCACTGCCATCGATCCTTTTCCTCGCCTCCCTTTCACCTCCCACACCCAAAAACAAAAGAAAAACTTCATTTCCGCTCGCGATCCATCGAAAAATGCCAGACTCGCGTCTGGCCGCCCACGAGAATAGCTCGACGTCCGGCCGAGTCTGTCTCGCGAGGTCGGGGCTCTCCTATCCAGATAGACGCGAAAGCGAAAGCCGGCTGCGCGTCGTCGCTCGGTCGAGCCCCTCTTTTTCCTGACCTACAAGCTGTAATACGTCGCTGGCGATCGATCGCTAGCTTTCACGTTTTGCTTTTTTGGAGGACGCTTGGTGAAGATTCTGATTCGGTTAGAGTGTGTGGTTTTGGGAGAGGATCTAGGTGGACGTGGGATTGTTGGTTTCGTAATGGTCAAGTTTTTTTGGAGAAATTTTGAGGTTTTTAGCTTGGGATGATGATGCGGTGTGACATAATGGGCGAAAATTTATGATGCTGTATTTATGTAATAGCAGCGTGTAAAAAATTCTGGAACGATCAGTGAAACGATTAGTTGTTGGTTACAATCGAAAGTAGATGCTCCTCTGACTTATCAAATCCAGAGGCAAAGCATTTAGTTAAGCTTCTTATCTGGGATAGGCTTGATTTATTACCCAGAGTTATCATAGAGCGCTTGTCTTAATCAATTAGAGTAGAGCTTCACAATAATCATCACCAAGACGCAATGGTTCTGGAAATGGTGCGAATGATCGACACAACATTTCCCATTTCGACATCGCTCTGACGAATGAGAGTTGCGGGAGGTCATCTAAGTGACCCCACCAAAACAGGAAAAGCATTCTCCCAGGAAGTGACCCTAATTTTGAGAGAAAACTAACTTAAACTGGTTCAGAATGATGGATGATTACTTGGAGATGCTAACTGTTCGATGCTTTCTCGCTAGTGATAGTTCCGATTTCTTCTAATCGTCTTTAAAACTGAGTATGAGTAAATTATTCTTGTCATTAAAAATTATCGGAAACCAATGTGTTTTGACGAGGAGTTTTTATCGCCAAAAACTTTCTTCACGCGATACTACAAGGAAAGAATTACACTCTCATTGATGATCAGCAAAAAACATCAACTGCAAATTTCAGTCAAAAATTTCTTTGTCCTATATTATTCATTGCAGCTTCCCCAATGACACCATCCTCCTTATTTATACCCAATCAAAACCCATGAACTTCATTACACATTTCTACCATGACAAGGTCGATTTTACATGTCAGCCGAGCAATTCAAAGTCGCTATTACAGCGTTAAGCCATACCCCGTCCTCGCGATGATCGCGAAACAACCGAATAATCTAGCAGCTCGTCGCAGTCTCTCTATTATCTCTCGGCGCGCTCGCGCGCGCCCTGCGTGCGTATATGGAAAACCGGAAACGTTTATGCGTCCCTTTTGTCAAGCCAGTGTATGAAAAAGTGACGCAAGACTCGGCTAAATTTACGTCAGCGGATACAGACGCACGGTAGGCTTCCCATTCGCCATGTGTGTGTATGTGCGTGTGCTTATGGGCGATAAAAGTTTTGCCCGAAATGCTAATGTGGTCTAGTTTGACTGGGAGGTCTGTTATGTGGTTTTGGGTGTGGGTAACGGGGGAAGAGTTTTTTTGAATGTAGGTTTTTCTGAGTGGGGATTAGGTAATTGCGTTAGTAAGAAATGGCACTTTTTTGGTAGAAATAAGAAATTTAATTAAATAGTAGGCATATATTTTTTATATATAAAGTCTTATTATGTAAAATAATAAGGATTAAAATTTAGAATACACAATAAGTTTTTTTTATAAACATAATTTTAAGCCATGCGTACTTTTACATCTCCCAAAACGATCTTTCTTTTATATTTTCTTTTCGATATTCCAAAACAAAAACCAGCGATTACATTATTATTTTTAAAACATGCATCCTCAAAACATGAACTTTTAAAAATAATGTCTCGATAAACAAATTCAACAAATTAAAAATTAAAAATATCTCGCTCTTCATTAATTACAGCTCACGTACCAGCAACTATCTTAAAAATTGAAAATTACGACTCTTACGTACCTACGTCGTCGAGTTTACAGATAAAGAAATAACATTTAGCAATACAATAAGATAAGTTCCTTATAAAATTCAAGGTTGCTAAAGTTTTTATTGCTCTCGATCAAAACGATATATTTAATAAATGCTTGCTAAGCGGAAATATTATTGATACTTTGAGTCAGGAAACAAGCGGGAAAAAAGTAATAAAACATTATTTTTATGAACTATTAGAGAAAAAAGTCGAATACTTGCTAAAACATTATAACGTTAGTACACAACACTAAAACATGGAATCTCTGCTATTATTAAACTGCTTACGCCTTTCTAAACCCAAACTAAAAATACCTCATTCAAAGTACAATCTAACAGCCTAAAAGCTCTCTCTAAACCTAAACCCTCAATAAACAATCCGACGATCGCACTCAAAAAAAAATTCTGATCACACACGTGGCGGCACAATACAAGAATCTATATTCGCGCATCCGTCTGAGGAAAAACACATTTAAAAAACGCGCCTCTCTTAAAATAACACAAAACCGAACAAAAAAAAAACTGCCCGCCGGCCCGGGAGATAATAAATAATTAACCCACCCACCATCGTTCTGATATAAAGGAAAAGTCCGCTTATCCTTCGCAGAGGGCATCGGCCATTCAGAGAGAGCCGGATGGTGGAGAGGGAGAGAGAAAGAGCAAGATTCGCGCGAAATCGCATTAAAAATAGCCGCGCCCGGTGCGGTATCGTATCCGTGTACGAGACGAAATACGCGCACGTTTACATATGAGGTGGGTTGTGTATGTGTATTCGAAAGCGAGACGCGCCAAAAAGAGCGAGACGGGCGAGCGTTTGTTCATCTACGCGTGTTTTTTGGTGATTAAGGTTGGTTTACGATTTTTTATTGGAGCTGGTTTTTTTTTAAGAGGGTGGGATTTCCGCTAGTTGTGACGTGAGTAAGATAAGGTGCTGGAGATAGAGGGATTATTAAAAAATTTATAGAGATGAATACAATTTTATAATCAGCTAATAAATTAAACTTTTAAGTATATATTAATTAAAGAACTCCATAAAATAGCCGCACAGTAGCAGTAAAATTTAAAAATACTTTGGAGGTGGCATATTTTATTGTATTACATACAATGATATCATCGAGAGCATTCAATTTTACCGGTGGTCTTTTGGAGCAGCGTGAAAACATATGTTGGCCATTCATAAGCTCTAATAAAGGTCAAATAAAATATCAAAAACATATCTTGTTAACAAAATGAATAAAACCTAAAATCATAACACATAAAAAAAATTAAAAATTAACACAATAATTTCATATTGTAATTAACTTTCAAAACAGTTAGCAACCAAAATTAAATTATTCAACTTACACAATACTGCCCAGACCTCATTACACTCTTCCTGCTAATTAATCCCAAAAACCCTTAAACTCCTAAAAAAACCACTCCCCCAAACCATTTCCAAAAAAACACACCCCAACCCATCCCAAACCCACCAAAAACTCCAAAACCACATGTCCTCCACCCTTTACAAGCCCACCTCTCCCCGGCATCCTCTCCTTTTACTTCAAAAGCATATCTATCCAACATACCAGCTGCTAACTTTATACTTGGCTCACTCGCGCGCACACATCCAAGAAAAACCGGCTACGCGGAGGCTCGGCACCGCGCGGACCAATCAGCGCGCTCCACGAGCGTCACACCTCCATGGCGCGTGCGCGCGGGGGGGATCCGTCGCATCGTCGAGCGCAAAGGGGAGTCCCGCTCCTTTTTCGCGGGCCTTTTCTTCTTCTTTCTTTTTCTATACCTTATATGTACCTTTCCTTTCACTCGCCTCTTTTATTCTTCATCGATATAATACCTTTCTTTTCCTGCGTGTGTGTAAGTGTCTCTTGCTCGAAATTCGAAAGCGGGCGAGAGACAGATGCGAAAACGGTCGTTGATATATACGCGAGCGAGCATAGGCGTAGACTTCTGGAATTTCGAGGCCAAGGCTCTCTCTCTCGCGCGTTCGTAATGTGCACATTATACTCGGGCTCACGCTACGCGTGCATATCGCTGCTTTTGCGTGCGCGGAGAGAGATTAGAGGCGATTCGCCAGGGAGCGAGCACGGCTTATTTGGCGAGGAGCGTGTTTTTTTTTTACGTTTTGCGTTCTTTTTTTTTCTTCTGGTGTTGGGAGACGGGCTTTATTTAGCCGGGAAGTTTGATAATTGGTGTAATTGCGAAGTTGAAAGCGTCTTGATAATTGCTGTTTTAGGTGCTGCGGGAATGCGTAGCATGTGTTTCTTTTAAGGTGGCTGGTTAAATATAAATTAAATAGTAATGTTTTGTGTAGAAATTTCTTGAATAATAAAATAATTTTCATTTTAATTTGTTTCTGTCACGTTAATGAATTTTGGAGCTGGAGTATTTAATTGATACTCTTGTAAAATTGTACTTCATAATTTGAAATCATTACCATTAAAGGTAATGTTACGTTAATAAAGTAAATTATTTTAATTATACATTATAATAATTTGAATGGATTTATTTAATAATATTTTTAATAAAATTGAACTGAACAAAGTTTTTATATAACGCTAAATAACTAAAAATTACAAAGCCCAATCATAATATTTTAATATTACGATTTCAAATCAAAATTATAACATGACTTATACCAATACCACTCAAAAATCATTCCAAGAAACAAAAAACTAATCGTACAAAAAACCTAACTATCCACAACCTTGCGATTTCCGCTCGAATTAACAGATTAATAACCCGACCCGCGCTCAATAACCACCTACCCATCCACACACATCAAATCACAGACCCGTTTTCCTCGAAGCGTCATTGAACGAATTTCCGCGCTGCACGTCCAATTATTAACCCAGCGCGCTCATCGTTAATGGAACGCTTCCCAGAAAAAAAAGCCGGCATTCTCCTACTCTGTCATTTTTTCTTCTTCCGTAACGAGAAAATTCTAGAGTCTAGATCCGAGCACGTGCGTGCGCGGAGGCTCGCCCTTCGGCTCGGCCAATGGCGAGGCTGGATTTCGGATCGTACGATATACTCTTTTTGTGTATGTGTGTCTGTGTGAGAAGCGTGTGTCTGGAAGTGACGTGGGGCCCGGCGGGATTAGGGCGATGAATGGGCTTTTTTTTTAGGTAGCTGTGAGGGTTATTGTCCTGGGTGAATTGTGTAGTTCGCTCTTGGGTTGCATCATCCATGAAATAGTGAGAGCGTGTTTATGGGAAGGAGATTTTTTAATGTTTTATTAGCGGTTTGTGAATTAAATGAATGCATTGTACAGTTTAAAAACTAATTAAAAGATATGGTTATTAATTGGTTCTAAAATAGGTATTGTTTGCAATGATTGCGTAAGCACAAACTCAAACTTTATTATAAACGAAGAATAAAATTTTAAAGCCGATAAGTGTTACTTAGTAACTTTTTATCTTACAAAAAGACACTTCCAGTACATTGAAAAACGTCTTATGAAAACAGAGTTATCGTTATGTAAGGACTTTATTGAAGTATAACAATAGCTTAGTTCTATCTATAATCACAAAACAAATATTTTTATCCAGGAACTAAGTAGCGCTATCGCACTATGAATCTAGTGTCACAGAGAAATTTATTGCTCTGAATAATTACCATATTTAATTAACACTTCCATTATTTACGATCACTAATATAAAAGACAAGCTAACTTAAGCTATTTTAGCAAGCTAACTTTAAATAACCTTAAAAAAACAAAAAACTTTTCCTAGCACGAACGCACCTACTCCACTCTCCCAACCCTCGTTCAACTAACAATCTCTGACGCAAAACCATCTCGAATTCAATCCCCCATACTTAGAAATCCATTCCAACCTCATTACTCAAAGCACCCTCATACGCAATCATAAAACATTTCATCTAACCGCCTTAACGATAACCAAACCCACCTCGCGCGACAACCGGAGCAAACACAGCTAACCGTACTCTCGAGCAAACAGCTGAATCTGCGCGATCTTCGCTGCGATCGTAATACCCGGCACTTTGTGAACACGGACGAGATAACGAGTAGGAAAAGAGGTCCCATTAAAGCCGAGGCGACCAATAGTCCACCCGAGTGCTTGTAATACAATGGCGAGCGCGCGCGAGCTGCAATTGCGTTATCGTCGATTGTGGACTGTGTGCACGGCTTTTCAGGAGCGTATTGATACTGGCTGGCCTGGTTTTTTATTCTAGTTGTGGTTTTTTTTGGTGGGGATTGGTTTTGATGTGGTGAAGGTGGTTTAATTTTTTGGGTAGTCGTGTAGGAGATTAACGATGGTTAATTGGAAAAATTATGTTTGGTATACAACATTTTTTTGGGTCTCGTTTCGATAATGTTTTGGCAAAATAGAAATGATACTTATATATGTATAATTATAGTTTAGCGTCGAGATTGTTAACTCTCAATTGTTACATTTTTTTAACCTAAACATTCTGCAACGTTATAGTCATTCAACAACATTGCAAAAATACAAGTCATTTCCGACATACGAGTCATCCACATTTTCCACTTATAAACCATCTCATTAACTTCATCACAAGTACATCGATCCACCTCCTACTCTCCAACACTCAACCTCATCCACCTCAACAACACCATACTACCTCCTCACCCCAACGACCCTGTCCCGTCCACTCACTCACTCCCCAATTTTCTCACCTCTCCATTGTTCCCTCCGCTCTACGCTCCCGGCTGCACGTATACACCCGCCATCCATCAAACCAGCTCCCGACAGCCGCAAACCTTGAAGCGCTGCATCGGCAAGGAAAAAGGCGCGCTCGTTCAAGTGCAGCACGTGCTCGCTCGCTTCTATTTTTATTGAGCGAGAGGTCGAGGGACGAGGTTTTTTTCTCGCCGAGACGCGCGCTGAATTGTTTCATTGAGGAGGACGGATGCGTGAGCGCGGGCATGTGGTTATATGCGAGTGTAGGAATTGATGGGGATATTGGTTTGACCGAGATAGTAGTTTTTCTGGGTCTGGGTCTGGTGATGGCACGTGCGGAGGAGAGGAGATCGGTAGTTTTGGGTTTGATGAGAGATGATTTGGTGATGAAATTGGGTGTGGGTTGGTTAGGGTTGTTGGTTTTTGGGTTGACTTGTTAGTGATGTAGAAAAGTTCCATTCTAATTTGTATAGGAAGTCATTATTGATAATTAAAATGGTTGCTTATTTTTGTTTACAAGTATAAAATAATGTTTTCACTTTTATTTTTATTTATGACTTTACTTGCTACTTTTATAACAAGTTGCTAGGTTCAAAGTCTTTCTCGAGTATTTTTTGCTGTCATTTTAATAATTGCTGGTATGGTTGTTAAAAAGTATGATCAATCGATTACTACGAGGAAGTATTTTCGCACTGTCTCATTGTAAAAATATCTTCATTGAAAAAATATTTATTTGAATAGTACTAAATAAATATTGTTTGATTCAAATAAATATTAAGTAAACTCAAATAAATCTTATTTATTAATATTCAAAATGAGTTTATTATTTTAATTATAATTAATATTTATTTGAAAAAAATAAATATTTATTTAATTTTAGTGATTTTTTTTCTAGTTTTTTTAATCACAGTATATAAAAACACTAAAAAAAGTACTAAAACGTACTAATTCTGATTGAAGAGGCAATTTATATCACTTAAAAAAATAATGTCTGTAAACTAAATCATTGAAACGCATGAATTTATATTAAAAGATTAATAATTTAAAAGATTAGTTCTGGGATTAAATGGATATTTTAAGTTGAAAACGAAAATATAGTAAATAGCTGAATCTATACAAGCGTAATCCACCCACCAGGCAAGGGCGACCTAAAGCACCTATATCCGTGGAAAAAAGCAAACGTGTGAAAAGTCACGTACCTTTCCCTTTAGTACAATACGCCCTCCTAATAGGATGAATGCTTCCTGTCGATGTAAATCTTCTTCTTCGAAAGAAGAATTATCATACTTCAAATAATTCCATAGGTAATCAAGTGGATATTAAAAAATTATTATTTAATTATAAAATATTTCATTACAAACAATATCTCCCAAAAACTGCTAAAAAATTCTACTTAATTACATTTTTACACTTAAAGAACATCAGCTCTCTAAAGTTTCAATAAAACAGTATCTCTACGTTACCAAAACTATCTCATTTCATTCCTACAACATCTCAAGATCCTCCTCCTACCTACACCCCACCCAGTACTTCAACCCACCCGTAGACAAAGTCAAATCTCCAGTTTCAACCACAAAAAGTAAGCCGACTCCCGCTTGTCCCGGAACATCGTCGGAAACCCGACTATAGGAAAACTCATCGAAAATTTGAGCCAGCGCGAGAGAAAACGGCTTAAAAACCGTGGGAATCGTAAAATTTAAAGTCTTACGTCTACTGTATGCTGTATAACGCCCGCAAAAGTTGCCGAATATCTACCTGCTGACGCGCAAACATAAAGACAGTCGTCGAATCAGCCGAAAAAAAAATGCTTACGCTCAAAGTTTCGCTCGAGGCGGCTACATAAATCGGCGGTGTAAATGGCTGGGAGACAAGTCAAATGTATGAACGTTGGTTTTGTGAACGAATTTATGTGGGCGGGTGGGCTTGGAAGTGCTGCGATTGCAGTAAGATCGTATAACACGTGAGGGCTTGGCTAATTTTTAATTGGCTGGCGAAGCAAAATTTAAAGAGATTGAGTGTGTCCGTTATGTGGATTGTGGATTATTTTTCTTCGTAAGGTCTTAGAATTGAAGTTTTCTATTTCAATTTTCGGTGCTTTGTGTAATTTAAAAATATCTATGAATATAAAGATGTGAAGAATTTTCTTTTTAATAAAAACTATTTCTAAGCAAAGTAATTGCGTAAAACGCTCCTAATCATACAATTCAACCTTCACTAACTTCCACGATAATCAAATAACTTATAAAACTTCAAACTATCAATATACATTTCAGAGTTCTCAAAAAAAGCCCCTTATCACAACCTTGAATTTTCGGTCATACGAAACTCAAACTCCAGCCGCACCAATAAATACAAAGATAACTCCCCTATAATCTTCAATTTCCCATCATCGTCAGCGACAATACGTCCATCAACAGTTCACAGAAACGATGAGTAAGATTGTATAAACACTCTTGCGTCCGTACTCGTTCTTACTTAATTTGCCTCTCGACGCGTCGTCGTTTGGTACATATACATTTCACCGACGCGACGTACAGCTTCGATATTCCCTCGCTCTCTTGTACGTATACATACACACACGAGTAAACAATGAGTTTGAGGATGGATGTTTGCGCATCGTTTATTGAAGTTTTTATCTGGAGGACAACACAAACAGAGCTATTAGAAAGCTTTTTCGATCTATTTTCGTATTTTGACTTGAGGCGTTATCAAATTGAAATTAATTTCTGCTGTATTGAGCGCGATAAAGTTGGCGCGTTTGATAGACTACTGTTATGACTTTTGCTTTAATCTTTGATTATTTTTGAAATCAAAATATAGAGGAGGAATTCAAAGAATTGAGTGAATTAAGTAAATTCTTATCTCGCTGTGTACAAATGAAATTTCAAAACATTTAAGAAGCTTATGACTAAGGAAACGATTTTTGGAATGTTGTTAATCCGACTATATGAAATACTTTCTCTATAAAAGTTGGGTATTTATTAAATTAATATAACTTATTGGAATTCTTCCAAAACTTCTCAAATATTTTACAGTTGCATTCTATTGGTGAAATAATAATAACTTTTTTTATTTTAAAATTTTCATTAATTAATTTACATTTAAAAACTATTCAACAGATATGAAACAGAAAATGTGATAACAAATTTTCTTGCACTTCTCAATTTGATAAACACATTGCGTCAATTAAAAATAAATTAAGCCAACCAGCCTGCAACATAATAAACATTTTTTATCAAAGAAATATTTGGAAAACTCTCATTAGTACAATATTAACTATATCAACCAGCCGTCCGTCTTTATATTTCCATTTAATCGCCGCGCTTAATCTTCATTCACGAGCCGTTAATTTTCATCATAACTTAAAAATGATTTTCACTCGATTGAGCGCTCACGTGACGTTTATAGGGCAGAATTTGAACTCTGACCTTTCGTCTGCTTGCAATATCTGTGCACTATATATAAGAATAAGTATTTGGTCGACAACGAAAAGCGATTCGCACATAAACGCGGCGATTATATCTCGTCCCGTTTATTAGGGACACTTAACCTATTAATGCATCCGAGTTATTTTCAGATAATTTTATTCTATGTAACAGGCGTCGATCGCATTAATTTCTTTTATTAGTTCAACAAACTGCGTCTAAACAAGCTCGGCTTATCGAGCAATTGTAAAAATTGTATTTCTTCAAATTAGCTGTTTACCGATCGGAGAATTAGAACAGCAGGATCGTATGGGCGTTAAAAACGCAATAGTTACGTTATTAGAGTGTCAATGATTTTTTCAAAATTGAATTTGAAATTAATTATTCTAAAAAAAATTACTAATTGAATAATAATAAAATGCACTACTTTTTCATCCCTTTTTAAATTTTTTTTAATTAATTTTTCAGTTTGCACCAGAATGAAGTAAATCACAATCTTCCGAACTTATTAACTTCAACTCGTCGCGAAGCAATAAAGCAATTCGTCACTTTTCGTCACCGAAAAAGCGCATCAGCGTCACTTACACAAGTCGAAAAATTCTCGAAACTTTCCAAATTACTCCACTACAATGAACGTTATGTTAAGTAACCGCGCCAGTTCGAGATTTATGTATTCCAGCGTCTTGACGCTAACGAGAAACGTCAAAAAGTCTCAAACTAAGAATTTTTCCACGCGCTGGACTCTATATACGTCAAAACTACTCTGAAATTGGCCAAACCTTCTAGAATTTGACGCGGAATGTATAACCGAACTCTTGGCTTTTTAGCATAAGCGCACATAAGTGATGGACTTTTTTAGTGGAACATCTGTTGAATATTGATTTATGTAGAGCTGGTTGTGTATGGTTTTTTTATCTTTTGTTTAGATGTACGTATATGGCGTTTTTCGCGAGTCTGGAGTTTGGGTGGTGGTTGGTCTAATGAAGCGTGCGCTGAAACGTGATCGGATGGGGATTTCCGATGTTGACTTTCTAGATTTGCGCAGATTAAACATTGTTGTGTAGGCTCGGTGCAAATCGTGGGATGTTGCATACTTTACTTAAAGTTTTAATGAAAATAGTGTAGTATTAATGCTGTTTGAAGAGATCGTTTTTTTTTTAATACATGATGATCATTAAATGATTGATTTTGCTACAAGTTTTATTCATGTCACTATAATAAATTAATAAAAATAATTTGTATTATCTCACGATTGTTGCAAGCTTCCTGTAAACTGATATATAAAAAAATAGTATTTTTGTTATGCATTATGAATAATCTACATTTCTTACTTCACCCTTACACATATAAATAATATAAACGATAATTAAACTGAGCTAAGACTTTTCAAATCGTTTCTCCGAAATAGAACTTTTCAACTGGAGTGTATAAAAAATGATTTAAAAATTTTCAATTAAACTAAAACATTTTTTCTTTAGTACTACCTGATTTTCTGTTTATTTATAAATTAATAATGATAATTAAAATTCGAAATAAAGTTTAACTCGCAAAACGTCATCGACTTATAATTTACAACACACAACTATAGTAATTAAATTAATTCAAATTTATAACGTTCTCCAAACCATAAATCAACAACAAATCCAAACCTACTTAACAATTTATATTTAGACATTCTAATTTCCGATCCCATACAATCTTCGTCGCGGCGGTCACGCGGATTCTCTCGCAGCCGCTTAAAATTAGCAACCTCCCAACACCCAATCAAACAACCCACCCAAAAAAACCCAACAACCAACCAACAACAAAAAAATCACTATACACAATCCCACACCTCAACAAGCGTCCCCTTATCTCCACGCGCCAATCTCCCCAAGATCTAATTTTACATCTCCACCACAGCAGCTCATCCCAGCTCTCCGAAAAACTCAATCCCTCGGAACTCGGCTCTTGCACTCTTAGCTCGCTTGCGCAGCTCTCGGCGCCGTGGAAACACTGGAAGGAGGAGCCTCAACACAGGCTTGTATTAGTCTCCCATCCGTACACGCAGCGTCTAAACCAGTGTTGGTAAGGCGCCGGCACGTATAAGAGCTGGCCACGGGGTAGCGACCCGGCAGTCTTTAGCACGTGCTCGTGTCGCCGAGGTGTCGTCGAACGCGCTGCACACACATATATATATACACGGACAGACGGAAAAGCGCGCGCGTATATATACTCGTTTTTTTTTTTCAGCCGTGCGTACGTCGACGTATGCATGTATACTCAGCAGTGGCGTAGACGCTGAGGAAAGTGGAGCTGATTTTTTGCGCGGGGGACTGAAGTGTTTTATTTGGGGGATTGAGTTTGTTGGTGGATTGGAGAGTTTTTTTTATCGATTGACGAAATTTTGGAAGCTTTGAGATGCCGTACATTAAGAGGTCCATTCGAGTAAGTTGACATTTTTTTGCTTTCTTGGAGGAGACGTTTTTTTTTTCCTGGAGATTGCGGGGAGAAAGGAATTTTTCTTTGTTGAGGCGAACTGCTGATAAACGGCGCGTTTTGCTGGAATTCGCGATTAGCGTGCGAGTTGAAGTGAAATTCTCGGGCGTATTTGAGAGAATTTTTTTAGTTTTTGGATATGAGGCGAGTATGAAAATTGATGTCAATGTTCCAGAGTATTTTTATCACGGGTATGAAAATATTTTATTGCGGACTGAAATGCTGTAATCATAATGAAACGTTTGTAAAGTAAATTGTGTTTTAGTATACGTAATTTATTTCTATAATGAGGAAAATTTATGTTTAATTTGAAATTTTCACCGCGTTTCAGTAATTAGCTCGAAATAGATATTTTGGAGCAAATAAAAATAGAACGAAAAAATTTTCCCGAGCGCGCAATTACGAATTTCTATAATAATCATTCGCAGTATAATATATAAAATTTTGAAATTTAACGTAATTATTATTATTTTTATTACCTTTTTTCTCCCATTTGTTTTGGCTATGATCTCTAGTAAAGTTCATTGTTCATTTTTTCATAATGAAGCATAATGAGGCCATAGGATTTTGTAAGAAGCGATAAAATGTGATCGGAAAAAATGTAGACTTTACTACTGTACAAATGTCGATGGCCTTCCTGAAGCGATAGCCGATGGCTGGCGATTATTAGTAAACATTATTATTCTGAAATAAATCATTGTAATTCTATTAGCGTCGACTGTAAATGTTATAAATTCTCATTACATAAATTAATTAATTTGTTATTCCTAGTACAAATTTATTATATTATTATATTTTTCGTCTTAAAAAATGAACGCACTTTCAACAATAAATTATTAGAAAAACTGCAAAATAAACTAGAAAATTTAAAATTCAAGCGATAATCTATTGAATTTCGGCTCGCATACATCGAACAATCTTACGTATTAAGTAGGTAGGCAACCCGTCGGTGAACGATTCGTTGTTTAGATTTTGCCCATCACGGAAAAGGTCAAGTTCGTACAAACACACTTGCTCCAATCCTCAAGGCTTCAATTTATAAAATCCCCAACGTAAACGTCTCCATAACGATTACTTTTCGCATTTAGTGTACTAAACACTGATTTATGCATGAGTTGATTTACAATATTCCCCTTTTAGATAAGATCAGGCGAGTTAACGGATTAGTTCACTTATTTCGCATTCTAAATCATTCTTTTCAAACACTTTTTTCTGCTTCCGAGTTTCCGTTCAGTGTATTTTCTCGTTTCATTTTCTTTTTGCGTCTTTCTTTCCTCTCGTTATTCAACGTTTTCTTCTTGAGATTGTAATGAATTCGCGTCGAGCGAAGTTTAGGAAAATTTCTAAGATGTTTTGTGTACACATTGTAATACAGAGTGACGAAGGGAAAACGGACGTTTGCCGTCAGACGTGGGCATTTGAAAATTTACACTCGGAAGTCAATAATATAAAGTCAACGAACAGATAAAATAAATATTTTTCTAATACAACATATGCGATTTAATTTTCATGAAACTCTCCCGTTTAATTATTATTTAAAAAAGCAGTCAAATAGTTCAAAATGTTCGCTAAGTAACAAAAATGACAAAATTCACAAACCATAAAAAGAGCATTAAAAAATCATTAACAGATAAGAGTAGCTGCACATTTATTACTCAAGCTTAAAAAAATTTCACAAAAAACAATTACAAAAAATTTACCCAACTCCCCAGCCGACAAATCAAAACTCAATCTCGAATCACGGAATCGAAAATAAAATCTCTTTAAGACACACGAGACCAAGTAATCTAACGAGCAGCGACAGGTTCTAATAAAAAGACGAAAGGAACGGAGAAAAAAAATGAGGGAAAAAAACTCGGCATATCGTTCCGCACCTGCAGTTATGTCACGAGCTGCACTCGAGATTGGCCGAGCTCTTATATATAGCATATACACATATATACATTCTTCGTCGACTTCGTGCGTTGGCTGGAGGCTCGCTCGTCCGACCATCGATCGAGTTTTCCTGAAACAATGTAATTACCTGTCTATTTACTATCAGTAATAACGTTCGCTTTTGCGTTTTTTTTTTACTAGAGCGGCTGGGACTTTGGATTGGGCGAAGCGGTAGTAATAAACGTTGGGAAAATGAATATTGAAATGAGCGAGTTGAGGAAGCTAGTATGTATGCAAAGAATGTTGCTTATTAATAGAGCTGTGGCGAGATTGAATTCCAATAGTGCAAATGAATCATGAAAAATTGTTGCTAATTATCGGTGAGTTCATGAATGAAGTCAGTTGTGGGAATCGATAGAGGCGGGGGTTATCAAGGACGAATTATTTGAGGAAAGAAAAATTATGAAATAAAATTGCAATTCGATTAAAGTCGTTCAGGTTTGTTGGATACGTGTGCGATTCTTAACAGGTAGCAACCGAAATCGCGCGACAAGCAAGTTGAGTAGTTTGCCGAAGGTGAAACCAAATATCGAGTAACGTAAATCAAGCGTTTGCTTTCATTTTAGACAAGGCGAGCTCTCATTTCTATAAAGATCGGATTAAAATACACTTGTTTTACAGTACTAATTTGATCAACAATGGCATTTTGGTAAAAAAAATTGACCAATGCAATCAGTTATCTCATATAAAGATCGGTACAATTTAACCGATTGGCTCTGCTGAAAAACGTATAATCTTTTTCGTATATAAATCATGGCATTATTGCCCGATAACTGAACTGCCCAAATGGTTGATGTTTTAATCAATAAATTGGATTATTGCAAAAATTCAGGTGGTGGTTTAATCTGAACATCATTTAATATATAAGCGTTAAAAAACTATGTCGTTATTCAAATTAAAATCAATAAATCAGTGGTATTCATTTCTTCGTTAGAAAAGTAAGTCGTTTTCTCTATTGAATAAACCAAGTCAACCCTTCTTGCACAGCAATACTTAAACTCACCCTTAAAAACCTACAAATCATTTCACTATTCTCATCAAAATCTCTCAAACCAACCACGCAATCAAAAAACAAACCCGCCTCCTCCACACACCAGGGCCTTATCCTCTTCCTCATCGATCCAACCTCGCGCAATCGTGTCTTATTTCAAACATCACGCGCGACCCATCCTCGATCGGATCGCATACACACATCACTCGACGCCCGCTCTCAAAACACCGCTCGTAGTTTTCGCATTCGCAAATAAACATCTATAAGCAAACGGTTAAGTTCGTCGACCTTCCTGGAAAGACGAGGATCGATTTTTCCAGAGCTCCTTCGACGTTTTATATACGGCGCTAGAAAATCGCACACCCCTAGCTGTGACGCTGGTCGGCTGTTATGGCTTCGCGGCGTTTTAAAACGATGAGAGGCCGCGACGAGATAAAGGAGATAGCGATGAAGTGTACTTTGATCGCGAGCAATATGCTGTATTGGAGCGATGATATTGGATTTTTTTAGTTATTTTTGTTTGGGGATTGAAGAGTTGGTTTCTTTGATGTTTGAAAAGGAAGTGGAAGGACTGATATTTTTAGATGATATGGTCTATATATAATGTGGTCAAGATATTGATTGCGATTAATACAATGACTTGTTGAAAAAATTTTTAAAAATTGAAAACTTATTATAAACAATGAGTTTTATATTATCGGCAAATTTCCAATGTAATTAAAATTCATTTTTAGTTTTTTATTGTCCAGTTAAATTTACTTTTCATCTGTTGACATCATTTGCAAATAAGGAGTTAATTGCGTAAACCGAATTCATTAAGAATAAATACCTTGGTTTAAAAAAAATCTAATGTTTTCTAACGACCATCTAAGTTTGTAATGTAATCAATATATTGTTAAAGCTATTTTAAATGACACTGATCATATCGCGCCTTATCGATTCTGATGGGAAGTAAAACTTTTTTGTAAAATCATCGATAAAGAAATTGTATTGTAACCTTGACGGATCATCAATGAATTAAACTTTTGAAAAATCACTGTATTTGTTTACACCTACTTCAATGATGATAAATGAGAAACGTGATTCATTGTTTTGTTTTTTTAGTTATACAAGTACTTTATCCACTTCAATAGATTACTATATTCAGACATTACGACGCGTCAATCAATAATTTTATTTTTAAAAACAATATTTTTATACGGTACTAATTAATTTTTTTCTTCATAAAGTCGTAAAACGTAACCTGCATTATCTCAAATCACTATATTAATTAAAATCCCATAAAAACACTTAAAACTGCACGTGACAAAGCCTGACTATATTCGGCAACTGATGGCCAAAATTAGTAAACCAACAACAGTATCAATTATCATAAAAAGACGATCGATCAACACTCGCCAAATCAAGCGAAAGTGGCGGGGTTGCAAATAACACAAGGTTCAAGCGCCGCAGCACGTGCCACTCGTGTCACGCATATATACGCACATCACCCTCACGCTTGATATTCACGCGATTCTTAATAGAGGCATACCACGAGCGAAAGGGGCCTCGCTATATTTGGCTCCATGCGCGAGTTATTGACGGCAACGAGATCAATTGACGCGCCGTTCGTTGTCTCTTCTTGTTTTGTCTTTACTCCCTGCTCTTTCGACCCATTTTAATAATGAGATCAGGCCAATTGACTGATTGCTGCTAAAGAGTGGACGGTGCTCTTTGATATTGGATTTTCGGTGGGCGATTTGAGAAAATGGTCTTTTTGAATCATTTAGGAGGTATTCGGTTCTCTATTAGGATTGAAATTTTTCATTTTTTGATGTTACATCATTGAGATGCAGCAATAGAAAATTAAACTACTTGTACTCTTACGAAGTGTACTTATTAAATATTTAGATAATGTAGTATTAGATATTGATCTTTTACTACTTATTTATGATGCGATTTGAAGCTTTTTACAAAATGTCAATATAATTAAAATATTAATATTTGAAATTTATTAAAATATTTAAAATTATTACATAAAAAGCAATTGTTCCTTATTTCAAACAATATCAAATAAAACTTTTACTTAAAATTCCTTTTTTTATTTTTTGCAGGGCTTCAACCCACACTTGGCATTCGCGATAGGCGCGGCAGCATTGGGTTCCTCTTTCCAACATGGTTTTAATACGGGTGTCGTCAACCCCCCGGAGAAAGTAAGTTACTTTTGAAGAAATTTTTATTATCTAGTCTTCATTAATTTAAATTTCTCTAATTTTACTGAACCTAAAATACACTGAAACCTAACATTAATATGCGCACTTCATTTCACAGGTCATTAAAGACTGGATCGGGGAAATCAAATCCAACCGAAGCGACATTCCTCTGACAAAGGATGAACTGGAGAAGTCGGTGATGATGACCTGGGCGATAGCCGTATCTATATTCTGCGTTGGTGGAATGATAGGAGGTTCACTGGTCGGCTGGGCCGCTGATCGCTTTGGTCGCAAACGCAGTTTGTTACTTAACAACATCTTCGTGGTGTTGGCAGTCATCTTCGAGTGCTCGGCTGTACCCAGCAACTGTTACGAGCTCCTGGTTATTGGCCGCTTCATCATAGGTATCAATGCCGGCCTGAACGCTGGATTAGCGCCTATGTACTTAGCCGAGGTTTCACCAATGCACCTAAGAGGAGCAGTCGGTACGGTCTACCAGCTCATCATCACGATTTCCATTCTGGTGTCCCAGGTTCTGGGTATGTCTTCGATCATGGGCACAGAGAAGCTTTGGCCGTATCTGCTCGCGTTGACCATCGTTCCAGCGATCATTCAGTTGGTAACCCTGCCTTTCTGCCCTGAAAGTCCTAAGTATCTACTGTTGAGCAGAGGCCGAGATATGGACGCCCAGAGAGGTAAGGCTTTCTGTTACTTTATTTTTAATATACAGTTCTAAGTAATGAATCAGCAAACTAATTTACAATTATTTTTTGTTTATACAGCCTTGACATGGTTGAGAGGTACCATCGAAGTTCACGATGAGATGGAAGAAATGCGCGCAGAGTATGAATCAATTAAGATGGTACCCAAAGTCACACTGACAGAACTGTTTATGAACTCGTCCCTGCGAATTCCGCTTTTCATCGCTGTTATGGTTATGTTGGCCCAGCAGCTGTCTGGTATCAATGCTATCATGTTCTATTCGACGAAAATCTTTGAGATGGCCAAACTGAGCCGAGAACAAAGTCAGTTTGCAACAATAGGCGTTAGTGTTGTTAACGTCCTTATGACATTCGTCTCCATGGTACTGGTTGAGAAAGCTGGACGTAAGACCCTTTTGCTCATAGGTTTCTCCGGTATGTGCGTGGACACTGCCATATTGGCAGTTTGCATGTTGTTCACCGAGGTGAGTTTTCTACTTTTTCAGACTACTATTTTAATTAGTTATAATACTTTACTTAGGAATAAAATTAAAATTTAAAAATATAGAATTTATAGTCGCGAAATCAAATTCATAAAATTGAATTTTTGCTATCATCAATATACTTCATATGCATATAAATGTTAGTTTGACCGGAATATTACTTTCTCGAATCTAAAGTATTTATGTACTAATATCATGTCAAACATCATAAAAATAAATCGTAACAGAATATATTAATACTTACCTTTGAAATTTTTGCAGAATCACACATCAGCATCGATAATGTCGGTCTTGTTGGTGGTTATGTTCATCGTTCTGTTCGCTACGGGACCTGGTAGCATCCCCTGGTTCTTGGTGTCCGAACTGTTCAGCCAGTCGGCTCGTCCCCCGGCGACGTCGGTTGCTATTGCCATCAACTGGGGTGCTAATTTCCTCGTAGGTATCATGTTCCCGCCTCTGGCTGCTGCCATCGAATCCAACGTCTTCTTCATCTTCGCGGCGATCCAGGGTCTTTTCACCCTGTTCATCTGGTTCAAGGTGCCCGAAACGAAGAACAAGTCCATTGAAGAGATCAGCAGCATGTTCAGGCAGCAGTCCTACCAGTGAAAGGGTTGCGCATGATACTTTTTTTTTAATTAAAAAAAAAAAACGAACAAACGTTCTTGAAGGGGGCGCCACCGTCGATCGTTCGATATACCGCGCTGGAGAAAGGATCTTACATTCAGCTTTCATTTTCTTTGTTTCAACTGGCTGCGAATTATAAATGTGCGGAGAACGAACGTCGAGAAGAAAAAAAAATGTAACTGCATACAACTTAGTTCCTATATGTTCCCGGCACCGCGAGCGAGTGAAGGTAGAGTGAAAATGGCGGAAACCGGTTTGTACGCATAAAACGGCGCCTGCTAAAAGACATGATGAATGTACGAATGTCTGTTGATACTTGAAGTAAGGAGGACAGACTAACATATTATATTATACACATACTTCAAATCTGTAATGTTACGAGCGTAAGGATCAAGCACGTTTGGTCGAAATTATCTTTCGTCAGGTGACGCGCATATCACAAAGGTGCGCGTCACTCGAAGAATTTTGACTCTAGTCATGAAATGGATATAACAAGGAAGAAAAAAGGAATTTGCATACTCGAATCAAAAACGGATGAAATTCGCGCTTTGTATCGTGAGGTGTCGTTCTGTTTCTCTTCTTTGTCTTTTAATTGTTCGATTTCATAATTTTTTTACACTTGGAAACAAAAATACAAGTAACGCTACGACTCTTTATGCGAGTCTTGCGATACTTCGGTACGGAAATTATTGGATTGTTTATTATCACTATCCGTGTATATATACTAATTCGGTATTCCTTTGACTCCTCGTTTTTTCTCGAGGATCCGAAGAGTTTAATTTAATGTAAATAAATAATATAAACAACCGTCACACACAACGTACTGAAATCGGACATCGAAGGTCGCGAGATACGTATAATTATATATATATTTAAACTCTTTGAAGACTGGCGAAAGAGTCGAACAAAAGAGTGGCGAGTGAATGTAGCCTTAGGCAAATCTTGGAAAAATCAATTTTTTAGAATGAATTTCTTGATAATATTACGTTTTTCTTCGTAGACAATGGCTGGAAATGCCATTCAAAGATTTTATTTTTTATTTTTACTGCTTTATAGTCGAAATTTTTCTTAAATCTTTTTCTTTCCTTTTTTAACTAGTTAAATATCTTTGAAGAAGTAGTTTTTTTACACGAACGCAGTTTTCATCGTTAAACTTTACCAGAAAAAAATATAAAAAATCATTTTTGAATCATTAGCAAACATTCTAGTCGTTCATTTATTATTAAAAAAAAAATAAAAAAATGGATTTTTCAGGATCATAAAGCCGAATATCAAATTATGCGTAAATAAAGCAAACGTCTCATGACAGACATTCGTCAACCCCTTTTATCATGTAAATGATGAGCGTTACAAAAAGGCTAGAGAAAAAGTAAAGCTGGATATTTTATTACATGCCATGCAAGAATATTGAAAAAAAATATCCGTGTCATAATAATTGTAAATACAAAAAATTTAGTTTAATGTTGTATAGTAAAATAGGAAAATAATTATATTTCTTATATGTGCAGTTGAATGTTTAAAAAACAAAATGATGTACAAGCGAGAGGAACTAGCGATAAATATGTTGACGGGTTTTATGCTTGCGATGACAGTAAAAGGATTTTTTTTTATGATGGAGCTGTAATTACACACGCGCCCACATTGATCACGTTTCAGAAAGTTTTAAAGAAACAAGTGTATAAATGATATTACAATCACGACAGATATGAGAAAGCAACCCGTAGATATATATTTATAATATATTTTTCTGCATGTAGTAATTGAAAAAAAATAATAATACTCAAACTGTTCTTAGTGTTAAAAGAAAAAAATATCGCAGTTCTCGAAAAGCAAAATTGATGAAAAAAAAAAATCGCATTGTATGTCACATTATGAAATTCGAAAGTTAGGCTATCAGGATGGACCCGTCCTAAGCCTATCATACTCAGTGAGTAATGAAATTTAGTAGGAAATTTCGTTGAGATGGAAAAAAAAAGAGAAAACGCTAACAAAAATAGAACCCATTTTATTGTTATTTGCACAGCGATTCGTAGGGAAGTTCATGGCAGTATTATATTCCTATAAAATTCACACGCTTCCTCTAGTTATTGATTTTGTCGAACATAATTCAAAGTACCTTGGAAAATCTGTTTTGTATTTGAATAGAAACTGACGAAGTCTACGAAAATCTTAACAGATTTTGATGAAATTGAATTTTTTGACAAATCAAGGTATGAAGACTTGTAATATATTGTAAGTTCTTTTTAATCGAATTAGCCAGATTCTCTACGGTTTGCTTGTGTGCTTTAGGAAAATTATATATTTGTTTTTATTTTATGTGAAAAATAATGCTACTTTTATCTATTTTTTTAATTGATCAGCATTGCAAAGATTTTATCTTTTTTAACAACGATTGATTTTATTGTATTATTATAATTGGCGCAGTGAAACGTGTCTGTCCTATATTGTCCTTTCGTTCTTTCTTTTTAATTTAGGATGTGAATAATCTATTGTATCGGATTTTATTGTGTAAGATTGTTTTGCAAATATTACTATTACTTAGCATTTAGTTAGTAGCACATTCTTTTATATTTGAGACCAGTAAGCTGTATGCGTTTTTTGAATGCGATTATTATACACGTAATGCATATCGAAAAAAAAAAATATAATTCAAGTAATAATCATCATTAAAATAGGTAAACTTTTATGAAATAGATTGTATTCATCATGTGTCATCCCAGCCATTCATGTAATTAATATGTTGTATTGCACAATGTCAGATACGTCATTAATTTAATCATTTTAGAGTTTGATATTGTTTGTTATATATATTTAGCGTATGTGCATGTTTCATTGTCATCGACGTTACTATATTACCAAAAGCATTCGTAAACAAAATCATTATGCTGCGATTCTACATAATTTTTTGATGCTGATATATTGTTATTCGAATAAATGAATTCATTCAAGATTTAAGCTTTCATTATTTTGCCCATCACTACTTTAATTAAAAAATAGCGTTAGATGAAAATCCGGCTATTTAACGCTTTTAATATCATCTAGCTGATGTGCACTTGGAGAGATAAAAAAGAAGACAGATTAAAGGCTGTAAGTATGCACGTGCTTCTGGACGACGGTATATAGTCGGTGTATTGATCTCTAGAAAATGAGTATTTCTGTGTGGGCGGATACAAGTTCCGCATGTCGGATGACGTAATAGGCTTGGAAGCTGATGC
The DNA here is from genome assembly GCA_900480035.1 of Eupelmus urozonus. NCBI lineage: Eukaryota > Metazoa > Arthropoda > Insecta > Hymenoptera > Eupelmidae > Eupelmus > Eupelmus urozonus. Next base: position 25,221 of record UELX01000671.1, on the reverse strand, counting down.
AATATTCAAATATTTGAGAAGATTACTTGTATCTTTTTTTGCAATACGAACAGCATAAGTCACTGGAGGTTGAATGGAAAAAACTTAGAATACATCAAGTGTTGTACATACACTTAAGATAAACTGTATTTACGAAGCTTTGGAATCTCGCGGTATAACTTACAATGTCTTTAATAAATGATAGAAAAGTAAAAAATTACTAATATTTTTTTTAAACGACTTTGTGGTAATTAACTATGATTGTTGGAAAATAATTATGGAAATATCAAAGATAAATACTTCGATGAATCTTTTCACCAAAATGTTGTTTATACACTTATTTAATAATAATTAGACATAAATAGCAAATATTAAAAATATAACTTGGATTTTACTGAAATTTTATTTCAGCATATAATATTTCGCATAAAAAAATTACTTATGCAATCAAATCTTAGATACCGACAGTAGATGTCTACCTTACCGAAAAGAATGTCCTACCCATTTTTTATTAACAGAAAGTTACATTTTTAATAAAATTTATAAGTATTTAACATTCCTTTAATATCAGAAAAAACGGTTTAAAATATGTAATCTAAAATAATTAAATCTTTTGTAAATATGAAACTTGAAAATCGCGAACTCTTTGTAATAGTTATTTGAATCAATAATAAAGAGTCAACAGTCGGCATCGATGAATGCAAGATTATACCATAATAATTATAATTACATTAGCTATTTTCATAATAAGAAATTTAAAAAATAATATTGTTTATAAGGACTTAAGTTTTTTAAAAAAAGGTACTATTTTAGCTTTATAATAATAAACTGTAGACAATAGGCCACACTTTTAATGGTTTATTACACCCTAATTATTATTCTTGCAAATTTTAATGTTTTGGTAAACTATAAGATATCGTCGCTCCGAACAAAGACTCGTACTTTTCAAAAACTACCTGTTTTAAATTTGTTATTTAGGACTTAATACAAAAATACAATTTTTTTCGGAGCTCAATAAATTAAAGATGCATTTTTGATATTACACATTCAAAGTTCTTTGATAAGTTAAAATCACTTAGAGTATCTCTAAATGAGAGTTGAAAATCGGTAGTTTTTGAAATTTACTAGTCTTTGTTAGGAATAACGATATGTTATATATTAATAGCTACTTAATATATTATTATCAAGTACCATAGCTTAAATTAAAGTTTTTTTATCTAGTTTTTAGATTACTTTTCGGGTCTCTATAACAAATATTTGGGATCTCATAACCGATAAATCAGATAATTATTTTTCAAGAAAATAACATATTTCAAATTAGCTTATATCTCGTAAAGCAAGATCCATTTGATGGAACTATGGGTTGTGAACTTTATTTTTAGGTATGAGAAATCGATTTTTAAAGCCTCGTTGTAACTTGTAATCCCTTTCCCACACACTTTGGCGTCTGCTTAAAAGCACATTTGCAAAATGTTATTTTTAAAATTACTGATGCACTATTTTTGACCGACAACCTATCTTAAAAATTTGCAAAGATTACCGCATAGATACTACTAAAAAAAACTTTAGTTTAACATAAAGTTATTGGCTTTTGGTTTTGCGAAAGAATCTTCATCAGTAAAAAAAGCATTAATCGATTGAAATGAATGATGTATTAAAATAAAAACATCTCCTTTTGTAATAATGTAATAAAATGCAAATTAGAAATCGAAGATTAATAAAATTACATTTCATTAAAAAATAATGAAAAGTATATTCGTTACGTTGTAACTCAATTAAGTAATTCTAATTGACGTTTACATTTACCGCATCTGCGAGCACATCAAATCCTGCTATATGAATGTATGTGAGCGCGGAAATGAAACAAAAAGAAAAACCTGCCTAATCAGCAACTCTGTCAGCGGGCGCTTGGATCGCTAACGTGCGTTTGCGCGAGTTAGTTATCAGTAATCTGTCTTAGCGTGCGGAGCTCACGCTCTTCGACTTGCCAGCGAGGCTTTCAAGCTGACAGATTCATTTGGAGTAATCTAAATCTAACATCGTTATACTATTAATATTATGTAATTAACTGAACTAGTATTAGTGAAGAAACGTCTTAAATTTTTATACAGTCGCGTCATAGTAATTTTTGTTAATGTAATCCAAGTGGCTTTCGGATACAACTGCAGCGTGTGTGTTTCACATGTTCACTTTATAGTTAGTTTATTGAGAAATAATTTATAATTCCTTTTTGGTGTGTTTATTAGTTTAATAAATCTGGATTTTTAATACTGCAAGGCTTTTTCCCATAAATGTGTATGTTATTATAAAAAAAAAAGAAAAGCTTCAATCTAAATTTAATAATTCTGAAAACAATGTAAAAAATAAGTTATAAGTGGAACCGTAGTTTTAGACATTTTAATTTTCAGTTTACAGAATCAGAACTTTAATCTACATTTTTAATTATAAGTCCTATATAGATAAGTTTAAACAAGAACTCTTATATTGCATACATGAATTAAATAAATACAATAGATTAGATCTAAATTATTAAAAGCCTATATACCCATACGCCTAGAAGCTTTAAAAAACCGTTAGTCCTCAAACACAAAAAGAAAAAATCAAAAAACTTCAAAACACATCCTAATAAACCTCCCCTTCTAAAACCCAAGGACCCAATTCCCCCACTCCGACCACCAGCTCAGACCCTATCACCTACACCCTCTACACCGACCCATCAAAACTAAAATACCACCCGCCACAGCCAGCATTCCGCGCGCGCCGTGTAGATAACACACCAACGCATAGCGCAACCTCTCGCTGCCGAACAAATAAAAAAACCCAAGCCACTCTACCCACGCACGTGCTCTAACCTCAAATCTCCCGCCAAAATGCGCGCGCACCCCGCGCCGCTTGCGCGTGCGCGCAAAAAACTACCTAAGCGCATATATATTCAGTGCAAAAACCCCGTCGCTGGCTCTCTCACACACACGGTGTGTATACACAACTGCAGGCGCGATGCCAAGTGTCCAGTAGGTGGCGTCACCCCGACGTCGTCGGCGCGCGCGCTCGCGCTGTCTGTGTTTTCCTTCCGAAACGTCAAACTCTGCCCCGTGTATATACACACGCGATCCTCGCCGAACCACCCCTATAACCATCTGCAAAAAGTCGACAACTCAGAAAAGCTACCCTACAGGGTAAGACGACGCATTTCCCCCAAACCTCGTAGCTCTCGTATACGTCTTGAGTAGCAAGGGCTCATCGAGAGAGCAACGACGCACGTCGACTGTGCTGCTGGCGGCGGCGAGAGCCGCGCGCAGCAGCAGCCGAAGAAGCGAGGACTGCATCAGCAGCAGCGCTGGAGGAGGCAAGGAGTAGCCGCCGCGGCCGCAGCCCAACGCGCCTACACGACGATTATCCTACCGTGGAGGAGGACGAGGACGACGAGGGGCTTCGTCCAGCTGCAGCCGCTGCCGCAGCAGAGCCGCGCCAGGGAGAAGGAAGGAGATAGTAAGACCGATGCGACTAATGCTTTTATTTTTATAATAGATCTACGAGGATATATCTATAAGTATATGTGAGGCCGCGCGTTCGAATCCGTTCTATGACTAAATGTAAACATAAACAAGCGTTCGATTCCGGGGCTACAAGAGGGGATAGCAGAGAGGGATAATATATCGTACTGGGATATTCCGGCTCGGTCATTACGTGCTCTCGCCCGGAGGGATGTGCGCACGATCTGAGAATTACGCGTCGCACGCTATAGGTATATGCATGGCTATCTGTGTACAGAGCCGCTCTGGCGCGCAAGGTACACGCGCAGGATGAAAAGAGAGCGTATATATACATATATAATCCTCCGCGCTCATCAACCTCTGACGTGTCGGATTTTCCAAAACGCGGCTCCATCGCTCGGCTGTTTTGCTCCGAAAAAAATCCTGCTCCGAAATCCGTTTCGGAGCACCGGTCCTGCGTTCGATTCTCCAACATTAGCGCGTTATTTACGGCCGCTAGTTCGGATTTTACCGGCTGTATTATTTCCGCGAACTTTAGTATGAGCAATAAACCAGCGGCGTCGATGTGTGTACACAGCGCGAACCGTTATGAATTCTCATAACGCAGCGTTAGCGAAACGTAGTCAATTAAAAGCGAGCCGCGGCGCGGACGGCACTGGCCAATGGGCGCTTAACGCCGGCCGAAACCCGCTCGCCATTGGCCGCCCCGGCTTTTCATCCTGCGCTCGAAAGGGCCTCTAAAAGGGCTCTGTCTCTTTCTCTCGTTCTCGCTTTTATAGTCCTTCTCTCCTGGAGTGCGAAGCGCGAAAAGTGGAACGGACGGAAGGCCTAAGGGTGACTCTGCAATGGGAGCGCGTCCTGACGCAGCGGGACGCTCTGTCGAAAAAACAGAGCGGTAATTAGGACAGTGCCGAAGGGGGATCGATATTAGGTTGATATAGACGTGTAGTAAGAATAGGGGCGTGTGTGGGTTTTCGCTTGCATAATAATTGCGGAGGGGGTGGAGTTTCTTGCTTTTATTGAGCCGATTGATTCGACGGGTCGAGTTGGGGGTTTGGATTGATTTTGTACGGTTTGGTTTTAGTTGACTGGTGATCTTTTTTTTTGCAATTGATTATGTTCGCACCTTTCTAAATGCCTTGCATAGCGTGCTAATTGGCGGGTAATCAGGCGCGCTACTATAGTTTTACACGATTCTACATAGAGCCAATTAATGCTACATGTTGAATGTAGATGCATATATTGATTGAAAGGTTTTAATCGCTTATAAAATTTCTTTTGTGATCAATGACAACGTCTGCATTAGGCTTACGTATCGAAACGACTTATATCTTTGCAGTAATCCATAGTACTCCAAATTATTGTAGGCTTAAAAATAAATCCTCCGTTTATTCTCAAACCTCCATAACTCATCCAACAATCAAACCACTCAACTCAAGCCTAAACAAAAACGCCTACTCAAAAACTCACAAAACCCACTCACCCAACAAGTGTCCAAACCAAACCCCACCCCGGCATTGCAGTCTCACCCTAAACCTAGCAGCCGCGCGCTCGAGAGAGTAAAAAAGAGCGAGCGAGCGAGAGAGCGCAATAAAGCAGAGACGGCGCTAGTCTACCCGACTCGTCGCTCGAGTATACACACACACCTTCCAGCCTGTATACACTCTCTCTCAGCCATCACCGCGCGTGCTGCGCGTACATACAGCGATACAGCCACACACACACACACTCGCATCGAAAGACACTTGCGCAAAGGGCCCCTCGTCGAAAAGGAGTCGCGAGCGCGCGTCCTTCTCGACGAGAGTAGTCCTCCGTCACCTCAGTATTTATACCTACAACGTACGTAAAAAAAAAATCGTCTAACCGGCGTGCATCAAGCTCACTCTCTCTCTCTCTCTCTCTGTTCGCCTCTACCTATCCGCGGGCAGCCAGCGCCGTGGGAAAATCAAGCCGCTTGGATGTTGGTGGTGCGGGCAGCCTCAGCATTGGCGAGAAGGAGCGAGGCGCAACGCGCCGCTGGCCGAGCGCGCGTAGGCGGCGTCGCCGCCCGGCGAAGAGGATCTCGCTCGCCATGTCAGCCGGCGCTGCAGCAGCGGCGGCCCAGCAGCAGCGAGCTCTTGTGAACGGACTTGCCGGGACGGCCCAGCAGGAGACGAGGAGGCGGAACGCCGAGAGGGACGCGGTTACGGATGAGGAGAATAGCCAGCCGATTGATCTGTTAGGTGAGTTGGAGGGATAGCTGCTCTCTCTCTCTGTCTCTTTCTTGAGATTTTTTTTTTAAAGTAGATTTTGTGGTTTCTTTTGGCTGAGAGAGGGAGTGCAGTGCGATGACTTTTGACAGTTGAGGAGAGTGGAGACGTGTGAAGTTCGTTGACTGACTGTCAGTGATCGGTGCTTGTGCGATTGGTGAATGTGTGTGGAGAAGAGTAGAAGCGGAGCAGCAGTGGTTTTTAGTGTAGTGGCTTTTTTTTGGAGCGAGCTGGATTGTTGTCGAGTCTTCTTAGTTTCATGCTTCGTTTGGTACTGCTCACTGTTATTTTCTTTTGTTTCTTTTCTCACTTTCTATTAATAACGTCTGCGCTTATCAATTTTTTTTTTGAGTTGAGAGATTGTTTGCACATAAAGTCATTGGTAGAGCGTTTGTACTATGTAACTGGATCATTAGTTCTTTTCTGGCTTCTTCACAATTGACTGACAAACATTTTGAATTTATTGCTTTTGATTGTCAATGTGCTTCATTCTTTATTCTCATGTGATGATAATGCAGAGTTAAAATTTCTTTCTGCTTGCTACAATTTTTTATTCAGTTGTAGTAAATAGTCATTGATAGAACGTATTTTTTAATTGATCTTTATATTTTACTTTCTCACAGTTAGCTGGTTGTATATAATTTAAAATTATAGATTTTTAAAGCCTGCTTATAAGACTATTGTTGACTGTAGCCATTTATTTCACAGTATATTTTTTTATTTTATTACACTTTATTTTATGCAAAGTTATTTTAGTAAGTCATTTTATAACATCGTTGTTCTGTACATCTTGTTAAAATTTGAATTTAATTGAACAAGGTGCTGGTGGCAGAAAATTGAATTCATAAATGTTTTGTCATTGATCGATAAGGTAGTGATTCTACTTTTTCATCATACATCAGACACCAAGTAGCTTCTTGTTTTAAAACAAAATTCACTTTGAAAAATATGAAATACATTACTATAAATGTAACACAAGTAAGATATAGACATAATAAAAGCATAATAACAAATAATCTATAATTATCGTGCACTACTCTAGAAACCTAGTCTATCCTTAGCAAAACATAACCAATAAAAACATTAAACACTGCATTTTTCAAGTGTCAATAATCTAATTCACTCTTTGCATTGAATATTGCATTAAAATTTCTTCACATTCAACTTAATGACAAATCTCATAACTAAACAGTTTCTTTAAATGCATTATGTGCGGCTTGATGTTTAATGTTTATCACCTAGATATGTGAATTTTATCTCATGGAACAGGTAAGGTCAGCGAGGAGGAGGTGTCCAAAGGTGGAGTTGTCACCTACAACATGGTGGCGGCGATGAACAAACACCTGTCGTCATCGTCGGCGACGAACAGCGTACGTTCGACGACGGCAGGCACTATTAAGGACAAAGTTAAGGAGCAGAGTAAGGACAAGGATAAGAGTGGAGCCTCAGCTGAGGACAGCGGCAAAGTTGTAGGAATATTAGGTTTCCCTTGTGATTTTGATCACATGTATGCTAGTATGACAGACGGCGGTGCACCTGCATCGGCGACCTCAGCACTGGGTGTCAGTCCTCTGAGAGGTAACGAAGCCCGACAAAACGATCTCACAGAAGTTAAACATCTCAAGGAGTTGCTGCTACTGCATCTGGATCTTATTCAACAGCAGTCAGAACAAATTGTTACAAAGGACAAACTACTGGCTGCTCTCAGACAGGAAAATGAAACGGTAGGTTTATACCTGGCAGCCACTTCATCTAATTTATAGAATTTGTACCACAGCAACTAGTTCTTATTATCAATTTACAAAACTATTTAATGTGTATAAAAAGTAGAAACAATAATTTTAATAGAAAAAATTTTATGAAAAACTTACACACAGTACTGTAAAATTTTTTTTATTTAATTTCACATTTCTGCCAGCTAAATCCAAAAGTTTCATCATTAAAATCCAAACAAAACTCTGTTTTGGATCACCGAAAAAGCGCAGTTATAATTTAGGGATATTTCACCCAGAACTCACAATCAGGTGGTACGATTAGCCTCAGCAGCGGATCGGCCGAGTGTTTGCCGCCAAAACCGGGGGCCAAATCACTGCGCCGCCGGCTCGCGTATGCTTGACAAATAGTTGGATGTCTCCGGCAAGCACAGACGCCTAGATGTCACTCCGACGTAGTGGTGCAGGAATTCAGTTAAAAGTGGTTGTGTTGTTGATCGCTCCAGCCTCAAGTGTTTCAGTGCTCTCGTGTTTTTTCTGTCAGTGGAGGCCCGGAATTTCGATTCCGTTGGACCATTGAAGTTTCGCCTCGCGCCATTTTAAGCAGCCGCACGCCTTTCGGCTAATACAGCGCAGGCCGATAGGGAAAAAGTTTCAAATTTCTTTCTGGAATCTTACGACGAGCGGTTGACGGGCAGGCTGAGAGATGGGGCTGCCTGTCAAGGTCAAAGTCGGCTACCACTAGGGTCCCTAGGGGATCGAGCGCGCCAGCCAGTGCTGACGTAGAGCGGCAAATTCAAATGGTTCAGTGGCGCTTGTTTGGAAAATATGTCAATCGTCTTGCTGAAAATGTCAAGCAGAAATGTTCGCCCTCGAGTTGTAGGAATTATTTTGAGTTTGGGATAATGGATTTTTTTTTCAGTGTGTTCAGTAAAATTGGCGTATATTTGTTATATGCGTGAATGATTACTAAAGTATCGTATTCTGTTTGGGGAATGAAAGTTATGATGTTCATGTGCAATGAAAAAGTGGTATAATTTTGAAAAATATGCATGTACTAATTTTTTATAGAACAATTAAATTTGAGGTTATTTATTGAAGATAAAACCATTTTACTGAGTACATTCAGAGATTTTATTTATTTTTTTAATTTATACTCATTAAACAAATTATATAAATATAAAGAAATTTCGACTACATTTATAATTTTAAAAGTTTACATAACAAATGTTTATTAATTATCTATTGTTACAGCTTAAACTGCGGCTGGAGCGCATGGATAGGCGAGTGAATCTTCAAAAGATGCGATCTGATAACACTGAAAGTATAGATCACATTGGGCCTTGCTCGCCACCCTCATTGAATACGTCTGTAAACAGTCTTCCTTCAACTAGTGAGCATCAAAAAAATGCTCAATCTGAGTCTCTCAGTCCTCAATACAGTGAAAGTTTTAAAATTAGGCTGAATACTACTGGTGGTATCACCACAGTTAAGCAAGAAGTCTCAGATAAACTTGAATGCAAACAAGAGACAATGGGTGAATCTTGGGAGAGTAAGAAGAAGCGAAAGTCAGATGTGGGTGTTGTGAATAATAGCGCTAAAAGAAAGAGAGGTGTTTCTAGTTCATCAACAATAAGCAATGATACTTCTTCTACAGTACCAGAGACTCTTGTAAGTAAATTTTATATGTATATTATTTATTAAATTTAAGTATTTGAATATCATAACCTAAAAATTGAAAGATAATTTTTCAAGTCTAAATAGTTTTACATTATAACAGATAAACTTAATTATTTGAAAACAGATTTTTTTTTAATTATTGTTGTATTTAATTTTATTAATATTATCATAAAAAATTAACTTTTTATTTCATATTTAAGCGTCTAGTCTAACAAGATTTTTTTGTTTACAGGGAGGTAAAGGTCCAAGCAGTGAGAATTTAAAAAAATTGGAGAAGAAAGTGAAAACTCAATTGAAAAAAGAGTCCTTTCTAACTACTGAAGAACACTATTACACAGCTGTAGGAGAAGCAAACTACTCACTGAATCTTAAAGACCGAACATCATCTGATAATAGTTCTGGTAACTTGGAAGTTCCTAATTGGAGGGTAAAAGTCTACACGAGTTGCTACACAATGGAAGGCACTGAAAACCTTGATGATGAGATTTTTAATAAAAGGCATTTAAAACTCGAAAACGACGAGAGAAGGCGAAAAAGATGGGATGTTCAAAGGATAAGGTACTTACATTTTTTATCAATTTGAATTTCGGTCACATTTAGTATTGTTATATTATTAACTAATTAGAAATTAAAATAAAAATTTTTAATTTTTCCATTAAAATAAATTTTTTTCAGGGAACAAAGACATATCGAGAAATTGAAGCAGAGACAAGAAAAGCAAAATCATCATGCAGCCTGCTACAACACAAATCACAGCGGTCCCTGTCTGTCTTCGACAGAAGAAGAAACTGTGACGACATTGTGGCCGGAAGTCGATCATATACAAAGCATTCAAGTTGATACTCAATTGCCCATTTCTGCATTTGGAGCATCTGTTCCTAGTTTTACCCCAAGGTAAAATTTATTTATTAGAAAAAAATTATTGAAAAATGTTTTTGTTTGTTTAATTTTCATTTAATTATTAAATTTTGTTAAAATATACTAAATTTTTAATCAGATCTATTAAAAAGTAAAAATTATTTTTTAGCGACTTTTCTTTACCATGGTTAATTCATGCAAAGTTGAAGGCTCGACGGCCCAAACGATCAAACAGCCGAAGAAGAAAATCGTCCAGAAGATAAGAGTTTTTAAGCATTAAGTGCAAAGGTGATTTTTATCCACAAAAGAAAAACATTTTTAATTACCGTAAAAGATTTGTGCGGTGTCAGTCGCGTTTGACATTTTAATTATCCCGAGTGCGTTATTTTCGCTGTGTATCATAGGGCACCAAAGATAACCTTTTAATTTTAACTTTCTCTTTTTTTTTTTAATATTTTTCAAACATTTATCGAAGACAGTGAGCAATCGTTTATTTTGATTTTCTTTAAAAGTTCAATGTGACGCATGTATTGACACGTCGGTGAGGCAGTAGGCTGATTTTTTTTATTTCGTACCTGTAACCAGTGTTACGTTTTGTTATTTTATTCCGTGAATATGCGTATATACTTTGTAAGATTTGATAAATTATTGTCAGACGCAAATAATTTCTATAAATTGATAATAAACGAACAAAATGTGTCCTATTGTATTAAGCGTTGCTTTAAGGAAAAAGGAACATTTGTATAAAATGTAGAGATACTAAAATGTATTGTGTAGTGTCAGTTGACAGATCTTTGTAAATTTTTCTCCATGTAAAGGAGAGAGCGCCATTTATTGTCACAAGAAAAATAGAAACGATGCATTAAGCAGGCCTATGTTCGATTAGCACATGTTTTATTTATACATAATTTGTTTTAACAAGTGCAAAGTGTCAGTGTAGCTCAATTGTCATCGTTCCCGATCATGACTGTAGATTAGAATTATCAACATTCATTTTTCTCATCTCATCTTTTTTTATACATTCTTTTTTATTATTTCGAATTGTATGCCACAGGTCGAGTACAGAGTGGTATTATTTTTCACTGTACACCACATCACAATTCAAATATATCAGTCAATACTATTGGAGCTACTTCTTTTTCTGACGTGAAGGAAAGAAAGTTATTATGAAATCCCTTTGTATGCTTGTGCTTAAATTTATTAAGGTATTATTGTAACCGGCATGACCTTGCAGAAAGTACGGTTGAATGAGAAACAAAAAAAAAATAATAAGCGTGGGCCTTCCAAGCTCTGGTTAAGAGTGAAATATAAAATGATAGTATATAATAATTCTGTTAGACACAGGATGCTGTGATGTTACTGTCAGGTTCGAGTGTATGTGAACATATTATTTTCTACGAGCGATATATCATTTAGTGATGATTCGTTTATTTATACAGGGAGATCAGTGTTGAGTGTAATGTCTGCAGCGAAAAATCATTAAGAGAGGAATGTCATACCTAATCGATAAATTCATGACATTCTTATTTCCGTTATAATTATTACACTTTACTTTGCGAACTGTAGCTCTTATATGTGTGTGTATACAAAACCTCAAGTAACTGGTGTAATTACTGTGTAATTGACCGTCCGTTGGAGCGATTGGAAAATAGAAAACCTTTTTCGATGAGAGAGGCCTTGTGTACGATACTTGTATAATTTCTTTTTTTTATTTTTGAATTACTAAACGTTAAATGATGAGCTTATTAATTTTGTGAGTTCCATCTCGTCGATCTACTCGGTAGACTCAACGAAGCATTAGTGTCGGAATTGTAGATTAAAAATTTCCCATGCAAATGAATTGTCACATTTTATCTGCGTTAAGTGCGCGTGACGTCTTTTCTTTTGTTAGGCAAAGACATTTTCACTTTAATTTCAGATCTGCCTTACTTACTGTACTATGTATATATTGCTGATTATATTCTAGAAATAATAAAAAGATGTATATGCGAAGAAAATTTTTGGAGTAACTTTCATTCCACCTTATTACAAATTGCGCTGACTATGGTAATAATTTTTTTATACATTTAATTTATTTAAATCAATAATTGATTACGTTATAATATTAAAAGAATCTTTCCTTAAATTTTTTTCTTTTAAATAACTTTAATTTAAATATTTACTATTTTTTTCATATACATACCGTTTTGGAACTTGATGCTTATTTTATCAGTCATTGACGTCACATCCTAAGCAAAAGCCCAAGAGTGGGGAGGAGAAGAGGGAGCCCAACCAATCCAAATAATTCTTCGAGTTTTAGCGCGAAATGTTACGTTTCTTGGCGCGTACAGTCTTGTTTCAGCCGTTGACAGAAGCTTTTTATACTAGGCGTTTATAGTAATAGTTTTTCAGTGTTTTTCATTTAATTAAGCGCTTCGTAAAGCGAAATTACGCAAAAATGGTAGCCAAGGGAAAGATGTATGTGGTCAAGCGAAGTAAGTGCCGAGAACTTGTTGATTTTCTGATACTTTTATAGGTTAAATTTTGATTATTGCTTTGTTCTTGCTTATTTGAGGCACATTTCGTAAAGTGTCATTTGTCCTAAACAAAATAGTTTATACTGCTTAATGAATTATTATTTGAGGTAACTTCATATATGTACTTAACTTGTAATAAAGAACAAATCATCATATTTTTATATGCACATTATGAATACATATGTATATACAAGTATGATCTATATCTATATACATTATCTATGATTATTTTTTAACTCAAAGCTTCAAAAATGTAGTTTTGTGATTAGATATACTATAAAACTTATTGATTAATTAATATTACATTTTTTTAAGATGGGCGTAAAGAGGAAGTTCATTTTGATAAAATCACTTCAAGAATTCAAAAGCTTTGTTATGGCTTGGATATGGATTATATTGATCCAGTAAGTATCTCTATATTATCTATAAAAACTATGCAAATTAATATAAAATAAATTACTTTCATATTTTTGAAAGTTTAATAGAATTTTTAATTGTTCATTTTTTAATCTTTTTTTATTGGAATTTTAAAATATTTGTATTTAAAAATAAAAACAGTAAACCAGATAACTGAAATGGATCTGATAAAAATGTTGATTCTAGGCAGCTATTACGTTTCGTGTTATCAATGGGCTTTACCCTGGAGTCACAACAGTGGAACTTGATAACTTGGCTGCTGAGACTGCAGCGACTATGACAACGAAACATGCGGATTATGCCTTATTAGCAGCCAGGATAGCAGTTTCTAATTTACACAAAGAAACCAAAAAAGTTTTCAGCGGTAAAATTGTTACCCTATTAATTTTTACATACCCAAATATATATCTAAAATATAAATGATTTTAATTTTAAATTTTATAATATTTTCAAAGATGTTATGGCTGATTTACACTTCATTGTTGATCCTATCACCAAAGATAACAGACCATTAATAAGTGAAGAATACCATAATATAATACAGAAACACAAAGATAGACTGAATTCTGCTATCATTTATGACAGAGATTTTGGATATAATTATTTTGGATTTAAAACATTAGAGAGGAGTTATTTATTAAAAATTAATGGAAAAGTAGTTGAACGTCCACAGCATTTGCTTATGAGGGTTGCAGTCGCCATTCATGGTGAAGATATTGATAAAGTTATTGAAACTTATAACTACACTTCTGAACGTTATTTCACTCATGCATCACCTACGTTATTCTTTGCTTGTACTTTACGACAACAAATGTCAAGGTAAAATAAATTTTTTTTATTAATCAAAGCTAGTTTAAAAATGATAGTAATAGATAAATTAATACATAAAGTAATACATAAAGTTTTTTTTGTATAAGAAAGAATTCTAAAAGAATTTCATTTTTATTTTACTGATTATAATTACAGCTGTTTCCTTCTCACAATGACTGAAGATAGTATTGAAGGAATTTATGATACTTTAAAGAGATGTGCACTGATTAGCAAATCTGCAGGTGGAATCGGTTTAAGTGTACATAATATCAGAGCTTTAGGCACTCCGATTGCTGGCACAAATGGAGTATCAAATGGTTTAGTTCCTATGCTTAGGGTATACAATAATACTGCACGTTATGTTGACCAAGGTGGAAATAAGAGACCTGGAGCGTTCGCTATATATTTAGAACCTTGGCATGCAGATATTTTTGAGTTTCTTGATCTCAGAAAGAACACAGGCAAAGAAGAAAACAGAGCAAGAGAATTATTTTATGCATTATGGATTCCAGATTTGTTTATGCAAAGAGTTCTTGATGATGGAAAATGGAGCTTAATGTGTCCGCATCAGTGTCCTGGATTATCAGACGTTTGGGGAGAAGAATTCGATAAACTTTATACAAAGTAAGAAATTTTTTTCAATAAATTTTTAGTACTTATAATATGTTTGAAAATCTAATTTTAAAGTAAATCAGGAATTATAAGCTATTAGCTATGTTATTTCATATATAAATGTACAATATATTAATTATAATAATTTTTTTTTAGATATGAAGAAGAAAAACGTTATAGAAGGCAACTTGATGCCAGAGATCTGTGGAATGCAATCCTTATGTCACAAGTTGAAACTGGTACTCCTTACATGCTTTACAAAGATCATTGCAACCGTAAATCAAATCAACAAAATCTTGGCACCATTAAAAGCAGTAATTTATGTACTGAAGTTGTACAGTATTCCTCACCTGACGAAGTAGCAGTGTGCAACTTGGCTTCTATTGCTGTTAATATGTTTGTAAACGTTAATACGAAAACTTACGACTTTAATAAATTAAAAGACGTTACAAAGATTGTGACTAGGAATCTCGATAAAATCATCGATCTCAATTATTATCCAGTCAAAGAGGCTGAGAATTCCAATAAGAGACACAGGCCTATTGGTAAGTGAGATTCCGAACGTAAATAAATAAAATAATAATGACATTTATTTTAAAAAATATTTATTTAATAATAATCTTTTTGCAGGTATTGGAATTCAAGGATTAGCTGATGCATTTATGTTAATGCGTTATCCATTTGAAAGTGAAGAGGCTCAGAAATTGAATATTCAGATATTTGAAACTTTATACTATGGTGCTCTAGAAGCTAGTTGTGAACTAGCTCAAGAGAAAGGAAAGTATTCAACATATGAAGGCTCCCCAGTAAGCAAAGGGGTAAGTGTTTTATTTATTCTTAAATAGCTCAATGTGTTTAAATTCGTAAAATATTTAGTAATTTAATTTAAAATTTTCAGATACTTCAATATGATATGTGGAACGTAGTTCCAACGAATCTTTGGGACTGGGCTCCTTTGAAAGCTAAAATTGCCGAACACGGTGTTCGTAATTCTCTATTACTAGCCCCAATGCCTACAGCTTCAACTGCCCAAATACTCGGCAACAATGAATCCATAGAGCCGTACACAAGCAACATTTACACCAGACGTGTTCTTTCAGGAGAATTCCAGGTTGTCAATCCTCACTTGTTAAAGGATTTAACAGATAAAGATCTTTGGGATGAAGATATGAAAAACGAAATAATTGCTAACAACGGTTCTGTTCAGGTTTGCTATTTTTTATTATTATTTATATAGGTTACTTTTAATTGGTTGAATTAATTATATAATTTAAAATTTTTTAGAATATTGATCGTATTTCGGATGACTTGAAGAAATTATATAAAACAGTTTGGGAAATTCCCCAAAAAGTCATATTAAAAATGGCTGCTGATAGAGGTCCTTTCATTGATCAGTCCCAATCTTTAAATGTACACATGGCTAAGCCAACAACTGAGAAGCTCACTTCCATGCATTTCTATGGTTGGAAATCGGTAAGTAAATAAAAATTAAGTTAAATATTAAAAAGATATTTTTTAATAATTAAAACAATTTTTAAAAGCTCAAATTAAAAAAATAAATAAAAAAAGTATTAATATCATTTAGATAAACCTTATAATTTTTCTTGAAAAATGATGCAAAAAATATCCTTAAGTAATAAATTAATTTTAAACTAAAACTTGCACACTTCAAATCTTTTTTTACTAACAAAATACTAAAAGTAGCTGAATAAATTTTAAAAATAAAAAATCTTAAATAGGGTCTAAAAACTGGCATGTACTACTTGAGAACGAAACCCGCTGCGAATGCTTTACAATTTACCGTGGATAAATCGAAATTGAAGAATACTACTCCTTTAAAGAACGGTAAAGTAGAACAAAATGGTACCAAAAACGATGAAGAAGATGCGATGCTGGTTTGCTCTCGGGAAAATGGCGATGCCTGTATGATGTGCAGTGCCTAACGATTATCATAATTGATCGACGTCTACATATGTATATTACAATTTTATACGTTCGTTTTAACTTATTATTTCAAGACTAATCATTGATTAAAAATACTATTTTTACATTAAGGGCAAGAAGTTCTTAAAACATACGTACTTTTATTATTATTTTGCACGGTTATTATATTTTATAATTATATTTTAATAATGCACGTTTTTTTTTAAACAACTTAATTCTTGTTCTTTGACATTAAGTAGATGGTCAAACTGTCTACTTTAGTTACTTTTAGAAAATATGAGTGATTTTTTTACCATTTTAACTAAAAACGAAGTATTATAAGTTATATTTTAATATTTATATTTATTACGGAATGTTCAAAAAATAAAAAATATTAATCTCAGAGCAGTAGAATAGTACAGTTTTATTACATAATGCAGAAAAGCAAACATATTTTTTCAGTAAAAGTGAATCTATTCATTAAATTCAAACTATTTGTCATTTCTATGGCTGTGAGAATCTGTTTATAAACCTTCTGTAAATGAACATTACCACTATACTGTACAAATTTTATCTGTAAGAAATGGAATAAAAGCTTTTTTATGATAGTAAAAATGTATTCTCAATAACTTACTTAAGAATATATAGGTAATAAGGTTTTTTCTCTCCAGTTTTTATTTTAGAAAATCATTTTTATTTATTTGATTATTTATTTTTATTGTAACAAGCCAGTTTTATTGTTATTTCTTTAATGATTAACATTTTCAACTTAAAATAAAACATTATTACTTAGTTTAATCTTATGCAACCTTAATAATTACAAGTATAGCTATTCTTGAATAAATAGAATATGTGTAGTTCAGATACAGTACTAGCATTCTTAATCTGTATCCCTAAATCCAAACTTATGACTCGCAAAACTCTTATGAAAGCAAAATAAAACTGTCAAACTTGATAAAATTATGTTTCTTTTATATAGACGAATATGAAAATAAATATTTCATAAAAGTAGTTAAATCCTCGCTCGATAAGTCAAAGAAAATGTCATTCTTTTTAAACTCGTATACATAGACCATAAAAAAGAAGCGTCCACGATACATTCTTCAAACTTTTCATCTTAAACATTCCGTGTCATGTACCCAGCCTCTCTAAAACCTCACAAAATACCTCTCCTCCAACCCGCAAAGAAATCCTCAGAACTTCCTCACCAATCAATCAAACCCATCTATCTCTCCCCTAAAAACTCCCCTCTCTTTTAGAAGCACTTCCTGTGCACAATAGAAGGACCCGACTCATCGTACTCCTGCTTGGAAATCCACATCTGCTGGAAGGTGCTAAGACTAGCCAGGATCGAACCACCGATCCATACCGAATACTTGCGCTCAGGCGGCGCTATTATCTTAATCTTCATAGTAGATGGTGCTAAAGCAGTGATTTCCTTCTGCATTCGGTCAGCGATGCCTGGATACATGGTCGTGCCGCCGGATAAGACAGAGTTGGCGTAGAGATCCTTGCGGATGTCGACGTCGCACTTCATGATGGAATTGTAGGTGGTCTCGTGGATGCCGCTGGATTCCATGCCGAGGAAGGAGGGTTGGAACATGGCCTCGGGGCAGCGGAACCGCTCGTTGCCGATGGTGATTACCTATGGGGGTTTTCGGTTTGATTAATTTTTTATTGGTAGGTTTATGATGTCGTTAAATAAGTATGGATTTAAAGCATGCAATGATAATTTTTCGATGACAAAATGTCTGACCACAGCCAAACGTTCTCTACTTGCGCGTTTTCAAAACGTTCACTTTTTCAAAAGCTACATCCGTTTCATTATTGCAATAAAAGAAATTCCCGAATTCTCTAAACCACACTTTTATTACCAAAAAATTTCAAAAGTAAATAAAAACCCACCTGTCCATCGGGCAACTCATAGCTCTTCTCAAGAGCGCTGGACCCGGCGGCGGTAGCCATCTCCTGCTGGAAGTCCAGAGCAACATAACAGAGCTTCTCCTTAATGTCACGAACAATTTCACGTTCGGCCGTGGTTGTGAAAGAGTAGCCGCGCTCGGTGAGGATCTTCATGAGGTAGTCGGTCAGGTCGCGGCCGGCCAGATCCAAACGCAGGATCGCGTGCGGCAGCGCGTAGCCTGTAAGGAGAGTTCGTCGATATGTGAGCTTGTGAAGTTTTGTGAGATTAGAATATTTGGAAAAGTTTTGTTTAGGCCAAAAGCAAAAGTATCGCGCGTTGACGATTTTTAATGTTTAGAAAGGCTTATCTGTATAGCTTGTTGTTCTTACAATTTGAAATGTATAAGAGATCGAAAATTTTAGCATAATTAATTTTTACCTTGAAAAGTACTGTTGAAAAATTTCAGATTCACTTCGAATTATATAGATTCCGATGTATTCAGTAAAGTAGAATATAAAGTTTTATATAAGTTTTAATTATTTAATTTTTAAAGGAAAGTATTGCTAAGCCGTGCACTTATTGATTTACATTTAAAGATACGGAATTAAAAATTTTTAAACTATTTTTTTAAATTCTGTAATTATTTAGCTATAAAATTTTTAAGAGACATTTTTTAAGTTATTTTTTATATTTTGAAATTAAAATTTATATCAAGACATTGAAAAAAAATTATAGAAACTCAATTGTTTAGTTCTGAATATGTTTATTAAAGTCATTTAGTCAGAAAATTCGCTTCATACAACTATTTAAGCTACTCCTCTACTTTTTCAATCTCGTTTAACTTTTTAAAATAAATAAAATACTCAATAAACTCCCATATACTAACAACTTCATCAACACTCATAAATTACTATTTCTTATATTTATTATTTTCACTAAGAACATTTTAAAAAATCCCCATTTCATCTCCCACCCCCAGTCTCTAACACCATCACAGCAGCCAGTCCATGCACCCCGGCATCCCCAAAAATCTCCACCCCCTCAGCATCCCTAAACTCCCCAAGATCCACATCCACCAACTTCCACATCCCCAATTTCTCCGCGGCTCTCTTCGAAAACGGCGAGGTAAACAGTCCAAAAACCAAGTCAATCCCGTTATTCCTCGCATACTCAATTCCCTCCGCCATCAGCTGCGTAGCCAGTCCCTTCCCTCTATATCCAAAATCCACTGCTACAGCATAAAACTCTAAAGCCAGTCTCGCCTTAGGAAACCTGACAAAAAGCTCGGCCCTCTCAATCATCTCGTTCATCAGCCGGAAGTAATCAGCTGTGAGCCGGCTATCTAGTCGGCACGTCTGGTACACGTCAACGACGGAGCTACTGCTCTGAATGGCTGGATTTTCACTGACGGTCATCACGCTGACTGCGATGATTTTTTCGTTGTCGAGGGTGAGCTGGCAGGGGTGGTTGAGAATCATGGTCTGGATCATGCGGCGTTGATCTTCGGTGATGAGAGACAGCTGATCGGGGGTGAGGTTGTTTTTCGAGTGGGAGAGTAGACATTTTAGGATCGTTTCTTCGGGGTGGAAGTAACGCTCGAGGAATGAGTTTATTAAGGGGATGTCGTTTTTTGAAGCGGATCGAATTGTGTAATTGTTGGTGGTGTTCATGTTTACACAGTTAAAAATGTTTCGTACTAAAGTCCGTATTTTACGAAATCCTTACGTAGTTGGGTCCCTTTTTTACAAAAATCAATTTGTCAAAACTCTAACGCAAGTTTTTCGTATTTTAATTCAACTACGCAACAAAAAAAATTACGTTATTTATATACGTAAAATTTACGTAAATTTTGACGATTTACGAAGTACGGAGAATTTTTAACTGTGTAGTTGTAGACGTGTGGAGGATAGTTTGATGTAGCAGAAGAATATAAAGGAAAAAGGTAGCTGAGTATTTCAAGGAAGAGGGTATATTTATAAAGATCTATTTTGCATCTACTGCGCACTGGAAACGTGGTATGTAGTTTTTAAGCAAATATAGGTCGTCTAGATCTGTCTGATATGGTTCAAAATATTTGAATACATCACACACGTGGTGATTATAGAAATAGGATACACATTTTTATAATAATAGCTCATTCACGAATATTTGTCACCTTATTAAAATTACACTCATGGCTCTAACAAGTGTAACTTAATACATCTAATAAATCAGAAGGTACGTTTATCACAAATTCTATCACTATGACGTGACTCTTATCACTGAGTTCTCTAACACCGAGTCTATGCTCGTCGTGAATTGTGCCGTGCTCCGTGTACTAAGCTATGAATGAAAAAAGATCGACGCCGCTATCAATTAGCGATTTTTCTATTTTTATAAGAACGTCTGCGCGCCTCGAGCTGCTGCCATCTTGCGGCTGATGATGCGCACGATATATGTTCAGTGCGAAAGCCAGCTCACTTCGATATAAACATACTTGTAGGTTAGTTTCAGCCATACTCATCTCTGGATAAGTGTTAATGTTTTTGGAGCAATTGTTTAGAAGGTGGAGGATAACCTGGAGTTAACCAGGAGTTTGATACCTCAAAAAGGAGATAAAAAACCGTTTATAACATGGATATTTTAAAAGCAGAAATTGCAAGGAAGAGGAAAGAGCTTGAAGAGAAGAATGTTATGGTTAGTATATTTCATTTGCTATAAAATTGTTTGTACACAAGTTTCTGATTGCTATATTTAAAAGCATATTACACGATGTGACTATAAATATTTTATTCATTTTTCATTCTAGAAAAGTAACAAAAAATACTTCAGAAGGGGAGATTTGTTAGCAACAGAGCTAAAAACACAGGATAATACTAGCTCTAGTAGTGGCAGAGACAATAATGCTGATAAATCAAATGCTGAAAATTCAATGAACTATGACAAGGCTCAAAATATAATACCAAGAGTAGAAGTTATTCGTAAGTTGAGAGAAAGAGGACAACCAATTTTTCTTTTTGGAGAATCAGAACTTGACTCTTTTAAGAGACTGAGAAGATATGAGATAGTCGAACCAGAAGTAAATAAGGTAAGAAAACATTCAATAATATATTTTTTGACATCTGTTATAATAAAATAGCATTAGCATTTTGTATAATTCATTCATTTTGCTTACTATAGGGATTACGAAATGACTTTCAAGAAGCTATGGAGCAAGTTGATGCAGCATATCTTGATGAACTTTTAAAATCCTCAAAACCAGATGAAGTAAAAAAGAAGGGTGATGTTAAAGTTCCTGATGAAGAAGTGACTTATGACGACATACAAAAAATGGCTGAAAATCTTGACAAGAATGATCGGGACACAGACATGAATATTATCACTCAATTTCTTCAGTTTTTGGTGAAAATATGGGGAGAGCAACTTAATAGTAGATCAGGAGCCGAAAAAATGAGTCCGAAGGGAAAAATGGACAGTGCTATTTATGCACAAACACGAGAGTATCTCAAACCTCTTCTCAGAAAATTAAAAAATAAATCTCTTCCAGAAGATATTACTGACAGTCTAACAGATATTGTAAAACGTTTGCTTGAAAGGAATTATATTTTAGTAAGTTTCTTTTATAAGTATATTAAATTTATTCAAATTATTTATAATTCGATTTATAGACTCAAAAATATATTTGTTATTTCAGGCAAGCGACGCCTATCTTCAAATGGCAATCGGAAATTCACCGTGGCCTATTGGAGTTACTATGGTCGGTATTCACGCACGTACAGGTCGAGAAAAAATTTTCTCGAAAAATGTGGCACACGTAATGAACGACGAAACGCAGCGAAAATACATTCAAGCTCTCAAAAGGCTCATGACAAAATGTCAAGAATATTATCCTACAGATCCGTCACGTTGTGTTGAATATACTAAGAAAACGTAAGATTCAATGTTTTGATAAAAGACTTGTACAAAATAGCACTTAATTTGCATCAAATTTTAGTATTTAATCAAATGTTGATTCAAATACACAATCTGATTATGACTAATTTGTTATTAGACAATTGATCGCTTGTATATAAGTTAAGAACATGATCAAGAATGTACATTTATAATAAGTGAATATATTTATATTTTTAACAAATTTATTATTTATTTGATAAATATTCATTATTTATTTGATAAATTATTTGAAAAGAAACCGTAAAAACCAATTTAAAATAGTAAAAAGACAATCAAATAACAAAGAAATATTAAAAACGAATTTTATAACAATTATTTTAAAGCAATATTTTATCCTCTATAAATAAAAAATGATTAACTCTAAAAAATTTTTACTAAAGTATAAGAATATTGATAAAAATGAAAAAACAATCACATAAGTACTTTTATTTTAATTTCACATTAATTTCCTAATAGATCAGATTCTGTTTATTTTCAACCAACCATTTGACGCCTCGATGGTGTTTGAAGTCTATTATTGACACATAGCGATTATTTTCGTATCGTTTGAGCTCAATTGATCGATACATCCTTGAAAGCAATTAACCAAAAAAGGGCAGATGCGAGTCGGCCGGCCTTGATCTTAAAACCGCTTTCTTAACACCGACGAAATTGGATTAATAAAGTTCGTTTTCATTGCTCATTATGTTATTTCGTTAAACTCGAAGTTTGTAGGCGGTTTTATTTCTTTAGGTAGGCTACTTAAAAACCGTGTTACTAAGAAAGATGCACAAGAACGGTATAGCTCTTAAATGAATGCGTGTAATGGGCAATCAAATATTTAGAGCGTGTCCAATGCTTGTTACATTAAAATAATTAACTCGACTAGTGGTTTTAATTGAATGCTGATTTAATTATTGTTTAAAGTAATTTTGAAAATTATATTTTTTTATAAATTTAACAATTTTTAAACTAATAAATTTTTATGCAATATTACATATATATGTGTAAATTTTAAACTTTTTTATATATTAATTTAAGAGTTAAGTAGTTCATATTCTAAAAAAATTTGCTTGTTTAAATCATTATTACAATTCAAAAATAATTTTATATTCGGATAAGGAAATATATAAAGTACTTTAATTATTTAACTTTTTTAACTTTTTTTTTAACTGTCACTATACCAAACTGCGCTAATTCAGATTTTTTAACAAACTATCATAATCTATATAATTTTTAAACTTTATTCACACAGCTAACTCATTGCAACTCCACGAAATAAATAAATAAACCTTTCCGAGCTTGCAACTTCATCAGTTTCAATTTAGCCAAAGAACTCACCAAAACCATACCCCATCTCATCTAGCCAACCCACAACCACCCATCAACGTATCCCTCCCCCCTTAAAAAACTAAAAATCTCCACTCACCCTCATAAATCGGCACGGTGTGCGACACCCCATCCCCGCTATCCAGCACAATTCCAGTGGTCCTTCCCGAAGCATACAGCGACAGCACCGCCTGAATAGCCACATACATCGCCGGCGAGTTGAACGTCTCAAACATGATCTGCGTCATCTTCTCCCTATTCGCCTTAGGATTCAGCGGCGCCTCGGTAAGCAGAACCGGATGCTCCTCAGGCGCTATACGCAGCTCGTTATAGAAAGTGTGGTGCCAGATCTTCTCCATATCGTCCCAGTTGGTCACTATCCCGTGCTCGATGGGATATTTAACCGTTAAGACGCCTCGCTTCGATTGGGCCTCGTCCCCTACATACGAGTCCTTCTGGCCCATGCCCACCATGATGCCCTGGACATTTTAATTTAGGGAATTAGTGAGGTGTAGGAATAATGTATGCACTTGTGGATCTAGGATTTATGCATGTAGGGATGTATCATTAGGAGGCGAGTGCGCATGTAGGATGTTAATGCGTTGCCGGGCGGAAGTTGTGTTTTTCGAGAAGTAAGGAAGGATTTTTTGAGTTTTAACGAAGGAGGAAGAGCTTGGATTGCTGGAGCGTATAAAGCGTGAAATCAAAACGAAAATTAACGCGCTGGAAAATACAATTAGAGCTGGGACGATCGATCGGCTAGTGGAACGAGCCGAGTTCGGTTAGACGGCGCCGAGCTGGTTTTTAACGCGGTGTGTTGAATAGTATTTTTAATGTGTAATCTAATATGTTTGTCGAAAATAGAGCAAGATGTTTGAAGAGGTGTAAATGTTATTTTGTTTTTGATTAAGATATTCTTAACGATTGTCATTTTGATGTGGTCATCAGATTGTATCGACTAATCTTTTAACTATACTTTGTACTATAAATTCTATTTATAAGTCATAGTAAAGTACATTCATACTATAGATTTTACACCAAAGATCATTACAATTAATCGATGCCAATAAATTCTTATCTCCAAGAGCAATATACCAAGAACATAGGTATAAATCCTTTCAAAAAATATAATACTGCACTTGTTATTAAACATAGATTATTTGAAGGTAAAGTGTGTATAAAGGAGGATTACCTGGTAACGGGGCCTTCCAACGATGGACGGAAAAACGGCGCGAGGCGCGTCGTCGCCGGCGAAGCCAGCCTTGCACATGCCCGAGCCATTGTCGACTACCAAAGCGGCCACGTCGTCGTCGCACATTTTGGATATTAAAACTGCAATTTTTTAATCATTGTTTAATGATATTTTAAACCGCTTTTTGTTTTATTTCGTTTTGTTGAGATTCTTGTTTCCTTTTCATTAACGGATTGTTTGACGATTGGAATGTTATATAAATAAGATTTAATGTTTTTATAAATATTTTATGATGGTTATTTTATTTGTTTTGATTATATTTTACGTGACTTCTGTTATTAGCCATTTTCGTGATTGACAGTTTCGAAAACTTACTACTTTAGTGAATTATCCAAAAGTTCTCTTTAAACTCCGTTTTTTCTTATCCCCTTTTTGAAAAACTGGTACACATAGAATTTTAGTTAAAACATGTAAGAAAAATATAGATAAATAATTCAAATTTACATTAATTTTTTTTTTTAAATAACATTGTAACCAACAATGCACCAGTTACCACAAAAATGAAAACATACTAAAATCCCCACCCAAAAATAAAACATACTATCTCACCAAAAGCTCAACAAAAACTACAGCAC
>UELX01000670.1:0-65648 GCA_900480035.1 Eupelmus urozonus | reverse complement strand
GAGGAGAAAAAAAATGTATTTCTTTATTTAAATTTAATTATTTTTTCAGGTTTAAACTGAGTCCTGAGCCCTTAAATTTTGAATTCTCATTTGCAAGTCACAGCATTTAATCAACCACTTTTCTTTATTTAGATGGGCAATTGCGGACAGAAGAATTTACTTTCTATCATATAAATTTACACAAATGGTACACTATGCAATAAGGGAATAAAATTGAAAACTTTTCGGGTGGATAAGTTTAATGTTCGAGCGAAGTGAGGACAGAAATTACTGGAGGGAAAATGGACTTTGTTCCCGTGCTATACGTACTCTTTTACTCCAAATTCAACTTATCAAAAATTTGTAAAAAATTTAATTAATTGCGCCAGAAGGCTACATAGTATGAAATTTACTGTACGAGTCAAAGGTGAGTAGTACAAGCATACGAGGTCAAAAAACGCCGAAAAGATTTTGTTCGGTTGCTTAGATGTTGATACACGTCCAACAAAATAAGTAGGCAAAATTATTCTGTAAAAGTTGAGTATAACATTAATAATCTTAAGCCAATATCATTGAAAACTTTAAAGCTGTTTTTCTCTAACTTTGAATTTTCTTAAATTTTAGTTGCTGCCCTGTAAGATATCTCTTGACCAGTTCGATGAAATTAACTTTTCTAAACGGATTTGGCTTCAGTATTAATGTCATTCTCGCGTGAATGAAGGGCTTTTTGATTAATTAAAAACAAAGTGGTACAAAGATCTAAAAATAGGGTAAAATTTAATAATTTTAATAACATTTTTTTATTAAATTAATGTTTTACACTGTAAAATAAAAAATTTGTTGTTTTTCCAAAATCTGTTCATTCACGCGAAAATGGTGAGGATACTGAAGCTAAATCCGTTTGAAAAGATCAATTTCATCGAACTGGTCAAGAGAAACGGATACGAAGGCTCATCGACTGTTTAGGGAAGAATAGGTGTATCAAAATTCACTTTTAATAGCTTAAATTAAAAGTAATTTCTTCTACTTTCAGTAGATATTTCAATTATTCAAAAATCAAGTAAAATATTAAAAATAATAAACTTCTTAATTTTCAGGTTTTAAAGGTTTTGGCTTCCCTTAATTAAGTAATTGAATTCTACAATTCGACAATTGTTAATAAAAGTGTAATGATAATCGTACTAATCCGTTCCACATGTAGTATAACAAATGTTTGAACGTTATATTTGAAGAAAATAAATGTTTAGATCTTTAAAAATATGTTTTGTTTGTTATTTTGTAAAATGGTCAAGGTTTGTATATTAAGAATTGAGGTCGATATTTCATAATTGGGAATAACGCAGCAATGTTTTGTAAGTTACGTATATCGCGATCACTAGGGTCATCTAGAGTCGCTTGTTATCCCCGACGAATATATCATGTAAATGTATGTTTGTGCATTTTATTTACAGTATTATGTATCGGCTTTGTAGATTATAATACTTTTAATAGTGTTATAAAGTATATTAAGTTATTTAAAATAACATATTTATGTTTGGAAAATTGAATTTATTGAATTGAATTTATAATAATAAATTTATGTTTAGAAAATGTTTTTTTTTCTAAAGTATTTGTTAACAAATTAATTTTATATGCAGCTCATGCTTACTTATTTCGATTTATACTGCAAAATTTATGCACGGGCGAAGGAGATAGATCTTACACCTTTGTTACACATTATTTGTTTATTGTAAGCAGCTGTTATTTTAAATAACATAAATTAGTAGTAACGTACTTACTAAAAGATTATTCTAACTTCAAAAAAAAAAAAATTGAATTAAAACAGTTAAGGAAAATCATTAAGTTTTAGTTAAAATTATTTAATAATCGATTGGCGAGGTACTTTCAACACTTACATACACTTTTCTGATTGTTTCTACTGACTCCCTGGATTGATCTACGGTTGTTTAGGCTCAGACTTCCGTTGATCTCGTCACTTTATCTCGAAGCTTGAAAGATTAGGCTACTTGTTAGATTTAGGCTTTCATTGGTTTCTGACGAGAGCGATACTGTAGCCTGAGAGTGCACTAGACAATAACTATTCCCAGATCGATTGTTGAAGCATTCAATTGTACAATCTAGACGCGCTATACCTAATATTATAGTTATGACGAACTGCTTAAGAAGCCTTTATGCTCTGTTATAATGTTGATAGTTCTGCTTCTTGACTTCGGAAGCTGATACCCCCTCCCACTTTTCGAATGAGTGCTGCCATGTTCTGTGCTATATCTTACGCTCTCCTCGGAAAAAATGACACATTACACGTGATTTGCATAAACAGCAACATATTTTTTTAATAGTCACACAAAAAATTTTTACGTATATTGTCAAAGTTTGACTGCTCAAAATGAAAAATAAAAATATATAAATAATAAATTGCATAATTTTTTAAAACTTATTTAACTATATTTGTACGAAAACAACAACCCGACACTGCCAGTAATTGAATTGTGTTTATAAATAAACCATGACTATACATCATCAAGCCCGATACTACCTACACTTTCCTCAGCCATCGATGAGAAAACGAGCGGAATTCTCCCCATGAAAAATAATATCCAAAGCGCGCCTCACCTCCTCCGGCATTCAATTACCTTAATTAGGTGAACCTTTCCGAGCTCCAGGCAGCGGCATTAGCAGCAGCAACATAACCGTACACAGCACCCGGGACTTTCGAAGCGTTTAACCTGTCGCTAGATAAAACGCTTTTAACGAAAGAGCGAGATAAATCGGCGTCCGAAGAAGCCGAGGCACCGAGAGAGAGACGCGCGAACGAGAGAAAGAGAGCGAGAAAAAAAACGATAGAGGGAGCGAAGAGAGCACAAGGCGAGGGGGAGAGAGTCGGGCATGATTGACAGCTCGTTATTTTCTTCGAAAGTGCGCTCCGCCGAGATAAGAAAAATGAAAGGCGAATAATAGAGGTGCCTCGCGCGCGAGCGAGCGAGCGAGTGGCAAAAAGAAGAGCGAGAGTAAGAGCGCTCGCGGGGAAAAAAATAGCCAGGGCGTGTGTGTGTGGAGGAAAAAAAGCGGAAGAGAGAAGGTGGCGAGGTCGACGATTTCCAGCGCGCGAAAAGTATAATCGAGTGGCCTGGGGAGCTGGAAAAAAAGTATAATTTAGCTCGCCGGAGATATGTAGCCTGGCTGGCCTCTAATGTCCAGCGGAGAGTTTCGCCCTCCCAGGAGAGAAAATCACCAGGCTGGCCGCTACTCTCTTTCTCTGATCCGTGGGCGCGCGAGCTCGTCGATCGTGCCGCCTTGATAAAAATCCTTCCAGCCGGCCAATTGCCGGGGCCGACACATACGTGACATTCATTTCCTGCTGAATTAAAGAGTAATAGAGCGCTGCGGAGCTGTCGACGCCCTCGCGAAATGCGCACGGTAGAGAAAGTGGGAGAGACATAATACCGAGTGGGGGAGCGTCGAGGGTGAGTTGAGGGAAAAATTGCGTGGCTGCGACCTAATTTGTTTTTCCGGGATTTTCTTTAGCTGAGGTGTGGGGGTAATGAGAACTGCGTTATTTTGTGAAAGGTTTTGATGTTTTGGGAGATTGGGGCGGGGGTGAGGTGATAGTTGGAATACGTTCTGTTAATGATTGTAGTTCATGGATTTTGGAAAGTGATATTTTTTGTAAGATGTTTGAAAGCTTATGTTGGATTGTCGGTAAGATAGCTTTTATGTGATGGTAGAAATTTTCCTCTAAAACCTTGTGTAACTGAAAGTAATTGTTAACTGTTTTAAATCGTATTTTGTAGAAACAATAAGACTGTATATACAAAGGCTATTAAAAAGAATTGTTGCTAGTGAGGTCTGTCGAATAAAAGAAATGCGTTTGTAATTGAGCTTTATAAAATGAAAAGCTCAGTTTTTACACGAGATTGTTTAAAAAAAGGTTTTATAATAGAAACTTTTAATTATAAAGGATGTTAGTTTTCTTTTACTTTTGCTGAAAATATGAAAATGAGAAACGCTATTTATTTAAGTTATAATGAGACTTATAATTTATTAGAAAAGATACTAAAAACAAAATTTTATCATCAATATATCTATAAAATGTTAAGAAAAAATTTAATTTTTTCTTTAAATTCTTACAGATTTAATTTTTATACAAACTCTAAAAACTTTCTTTTTTCTTAAAACTGAAACTTGTTCTAGAAATTTTAAGCGTAAACGGAAGTGAACGATGAAAGTGTCAGCTCAATTTAGTTTGTCGTTAGTCAATCTTTAGAAGTTCTATAAACTTATAAACTGCTATTTCGAAGGTGGGAAGAGTTATGAAAAATTCCTATAATAAAAATTTGCAAACTATTTAAAACTATGTTACAGATTTTGTTTTAGCATATAAAGCATTAAAATATTATCCGAATGTTTTTCGAATTCAGAATATTTTATAGATAACAAAGATTCTTCAAGAAATACTTATGTAGTTGTGTCTATACAAAATTATTAAAGAACGTATATTTATTATCTTCATAGATAATTAAAACAAGTCTCATATATTTTATACAGTTGTTATTATTAAACATTTCATAAAAATTAAACATTTTGCTATTTCGAGTTTTAAACTATTTTACGCATTTCCATTACTTATTAAGCAATTAAATAAAAAAAATTATTATTATTTTACTAGTTTTTATAATTAAAATTGTTTTGTGCAATTCGATCATAATCTTAATTGGACAAATTTATCGGAATTTTATATTCAATAAAATATATAAAAGTTATTGGCTTTTCATTTCTCTTATTGTAGTATAATGTGATTAAATGTTTTTCATAACTTTCAATTGAAATTTCATAAGAACGAAATATTGCAGCATATAATCTAATTATTATACAATTGCAGCCATTAAAAGTTTCAATATTGAGGAAAAGTATTCAATCAAATGTAAAAAAATAAGAGTCCCTTCATTTACTGTAAGAATTTTTAAGAGTGAAAATATTACCCTCTTACAGTTACAAATTGAAATTAAGATTATTACAGTTTAAGAGGAGACCGCATATCACTATTTTTATCTAATCAAAACTTTTATTATAATGAATAGAATAATCATTTTCAAAAATAATTTAAAACTATCTCTTCTAGATTTATAAAAGAGAAAATAAATTCTGTTTATGGAAAATAAAAAATTTTATTAATAATTTTAATTTAATTAATTTTCAAATTTTTCACTGAATACATTTGTTTGCTTGTTCACAAATATAGTAAGGACAGTTATTATGAAAATTATTTTATTCATTATGGTAGAAACTTTAATATGATAAGGGCAGACATACCCAGCTACCTCATGAACATTAACTCTTCACTTAAAAACTATTTTGTCATTATTTTTATAATTACATATAAAAGTAAGAAAATTAATTTCAATTACTTAAAAATTACAAAAGTAATTGCTTAATGAGCATATTAATTAACAATTTCAAAAGTTCATAGTATAATTACGGAAATTTATTATTCTTTCGTGATAATTACTTGAAAGCTAATTAAAGTTGAATAAGTATAAATTATACTTACTCATCCAAAAGCTAAAATCCTTTTCAAAAATAAGAAATTTTCATTTAACTCCAAAATTACTATTTAACAACAGAAACTTTATTAATTACAGCAAAATTCAACATAAAAATGAGTTAATTATAATTATTATAGTTTTTAAAACTACCATAGTTCTATAAAATACTAAAAACATCTGTACTATACCAAAAAAAAGTATTTACATCATTGCTTTGGACATTTTAACAGCGTGAAGTTCCAACTATTTTTCAATTACCATGCACAGTTTTTTAATTCCTCCAAGCGTCAGGCCAATAGCCAATTTAACCCCAAGTAAATACACTCATCCAATTCCTATTTTTCCAAAACAAAAATTTATTCCACGAACTTGCACCACACATTTATCTGCAGAAATTCCACTCAAACATTATAAAATTTCTGCGCTACTGATTTCTCGAGCGCAATCAATTAGCCGCGGCCTAACAAATATTCCTATACAATCCTCCCCAATTCTCTCTCTCTCATTCCCATGCTCTCCCGCCCTACAAAACTCGCTCCCCTCAATTATTCCCCAGTTTTTTCCCAACATCCCAGGGCTGACTGAAATACGCTTGCACTTGTCATGCTTCCGCGTGCGCGTATATACGTGCACAACTCCCTCTCTCTCTCTAAAATGTGGTCGATCGTTTGCCACTTGCGCGCGTCGATTTTGCGAGCTCGCAAAAAATACGTATACGCGCGGCACTAAAACAGAGACGGAAGGCTGGAAAATGCATTTTTTATTTTATTCACGCTCAACGGCGGACTTCCGATTGATATTCCGCGTCGCGGCCTGACGAATGCGCTGGAAGATTCATTGCGCGGCGTCATAAGCGAGCCGCTTCAATGGAGAATGAGACAAACGAGAGAGCCGGGAGTCGTCGGTTTTACCTCGCCCATTTAAACCGGGAAAATTGCTCCGCTCGCGATTGTTCGTTTCCCCGTGAATTTGGCAGTTTTTTTTATAATTGCGGCTACTTTTGCGTGCCTCGGCTTGCTCGCCTTTTCGCTTTGGCGATTTTTGGACTTTTCCTGCGCTTTTCATCTCGGATGCGTGCCTGCTTGTGTATGCCGGGTTTATTTGAGCTTGCCGATTTTGGCTATTGTTCTTTGTAAGAATGGAAATAGAGACGCTCGATACTTACGCTGGCTGAGTATTTGACGGTGCGTTGGTGCAAAATCTTTGTGATTGTTGTCTGGGATTTTTCATGTCTGGAATGTTTTTACTAATATGTATGAGTATCCGAAAAAATTGCGGGATTTGAAGTATTAAGTGGAAGTTTTGCTTTTCTGAACGATTTCTAATAAATCATGAATTTGCTATGTTATTCTAACAGAATATTTCATATATGTCAAATTAATCTTTGTTTATTAAAACAATTTTTGGATAATAATAAATGGTATATAATGCGTATAAAATATGAATATTACCCGATATTAACTAACCATACTTTGCAAAACACATTTGTTATGTTATAATTATAAAAATTTACTGGTTTCATGTTTCCTTTAAATTCAGTAATTTACAATTAGCTACATCTAATAATATAAACATTTGCATTTTATATAAAACTGCATTTTCCATTACTTTTAAATAAAGTATTCAACAAAATTTTCCATTACGCTTGTAATATTTTGACAGAATCCCTAAAAACCTTTGAATGCGATCAATAGCAACAATCGAGTAGCACGTCCGATCCGGCTGACACGAGTTGTAAACACTCACTGAAATCGACCCTAACGCTATGTGAACTGACACAATTTCGCAGGACAAATTGTTTCGATTACATCGCGGGGCTTTGGAAATCCTGTAAGCGTTGTTTAGTACAAAAATTAATTAAACAAGTATGGTTTGTATTCTACTTTCGGATTACAAATTACAATAACAGATTAATATAAAAGCTCTTAATTGCTTTCGGTTAATAGAGTCAGCAGTTTATTTGAAGCATAAAAATCGATTGTAAATAAACTGAATTGTTAACGGTTACTGCAATACAGACGTGTTCTACAATCAACTTTACATTTTGTATAGGAGCTATCAAATATTCAGGTTTATTAAAGTTTTGTAGCAATTTTCCAAGAACATTTGTTATTATAACGAATAGGTTATACTGTATAATTAGTTAAACTAATAATTTATATAACTGAGAGTTTTTACTTCAATTTAATTATTCAAATAAAATCTCAAAATGATTAAAAGGAAATATTTTTATATTTATATCTTTTATATTTTTTTTGCTACTGTTAGTTTTACTAAGAATTTGTTTTCTAGAATAATTATCTTCCTAGAAAATAATTTTTATACAAAAGCTGTTTTTGAAAAAGCATGAAAAATATGAAAAAAAGGGTGAAAAATACTGTTTTACTTATTTAAAAAATATCCTTTCAATAAAATAGAACTTAACTTATAAACGAAAATTTCTATAAAATTATTTATTCGTATTCTCTTTCTCTTTATTTTAAACTTTAACCATTTTTATCGATTTTTTATATAATACAGAATATTGATATGTATATTTTTGCAAAAACTACATAATTTCAAAAAATTATTTTTTGGTTAGTCACTTCAATAGCTCCAGCAAAAGATCGATAATTCATAAAAATTGTTTTAAATAATTTAAACAATTTTCTTGCATCTCTGCTTTTGTTTTACTAATGACGACATTGCCAATAAATCCGAAATCTGTAAAAAAAGCTTTTAAAAATTGATTCACGATTGAAGTTTTCTTGTTAAACTAAGAACTTATTTTTGGCACAGTATAAGCAAGAAACACTTAGCCATGGTTTCTCCTTATGTAGTATTTCATTTAAAAATGCAATAATCTTTTATTATACTAAAAACATGTAAAATTAAAATAATACTCGAAAATAAATTTAAAAAAAATAAAAATTTTTTAATTATACCCTATTAAATTTACACCAAACTATACAAAACTAAAGTGAAACTCGACGTGTCACGTACGAAAACCCTCGACTCTCGGCCTCCGCTCCCTAATTACCTTAGGCGCCAAAATTACAAAGGCCATTTTTCATCGCGCAGCGGCTCTCGCTTTCCCAGCGCCGACGCAAAACGCCAATCAGATATCCCTTTGCGCCGCGCGCTGCAGCGTTTAATTAATTATCGATATTACAAGTTAATCCTGCGGGCCCCGAGAGAGGGAGCCGGGCAATTCATCCGCCGTGGCTGCAATCTGCCCGATATATATCCCCAGCAGCAGTTTTCTCTTTATAAGGTGATTATTAGTAGCTCACCCGCGCGGCCGTGAAATATTTCGCTCGGAGATTATACCTGCGCCGTACGCGTGTCGCTACATTGTAATACCATCGCGGGCTGCTAGGGCAGAGAGCCGCGATAGCATCGGTGCTTAATTAAATCGATCGGCTAAATGCAAGTTTGTTTAAATTATACGCTGGCTGGCTGCGATCGATCATAAGGCCGAAAGACCAGCGAGGCTTAATCTTTCGACGCATTGCCGAGGGTTTATCTGGCTCTCGCTTTGTCTTTGGGTTGTTGTCGATCATTTTTCTTTCTCTTGGCGCGGAATTGCCGCACTTTTCACTGGGTGAATGAGATGGAGATTAAGTTGTCTGGCGACCTTTTGTATAATATAGCTGTCCCTTTGTCGTGGAATAATGGCGGTGGTAATCAAGTGTTTTCATTTGCGTTGGCTCAAAATTTGATTATTAATAGGATGCTTTTTTTCCTCTCTCGTTTATTAAAGGCTTATGGAAGGATATTTTTTGAGGATGTGGGTATGTTTCTTTCTAGGGAAGATTGTCGAGAGAAAGATTATTTTTAGAAAGGTTATTTTTGCAGGTTGATAAACTATGGTTGAATGTTTAACATATTATTGATAAAATCTTTAATTACTTTTTTAATTTTGTATAGTTTTCTATTAATGGAAGTAAACAATGGTTGTAATTTTCAAAAATTTATATGTAAAGTAGAGGCTTGATTTAAAATAACTGAAATAGATTTTTCAAAAGATTAAACTATCTGTCGAGAACAAATATTTAATCACAAAATTTTGGAATCTATATGAAAGCTTTTTTGGCATTTATGAGTGCTTTTACATGTGCTGAATTTTTTTTACCACAATCTGATTGTTTTTTCATTTTTTTTTCTACTACATATAACCCGAATTGCTGGGACCTTTTAAATCTTATCAATACGTATAAAAAATGTAATGGATTGAGCTTTCTGCGAAAACCTCTGAAAATTCCTCTTTAAACCACTCATACATTTTTCGCTTCGAACAAAAACTGCATGCTACTCGTAGTCTTTGCCATATTTTCTCCCCTATTCTCTCTATATATTCCCCTTTCGCCTTTATCCTTTTTGCCGCTGCGCGCGCCCTCGATTTTGCGACTGTTGAGAGAGAGAGAGAGAGGGGGAGAGAGAAAGAGAGAGAGAGAAAGCCAAATGCTACCGAGTACTTAGGAGGAAAATAGGATTTTCAAGGCCTTGGCAAACTCGTGGACCTCGCTACTTGGCAAAGACTCGGAGACGCTGAAAGGCTATATGCGGTACCGAGTACTAGTCTTCTTCTTCTATATACGGGAGAAGGAGGAGAGGGAGTGAGTAGGGAGGAGAGAACGTAACGAACCGACGTGCAAAATGTCTGCTTGAGTCGTCGGCTAAAATTTATGAAAATTGGGTTCCCCTTCCACCTGAACGTGTCTTGCTCTCTATATCTGCGCGAAAGAGATAGCAAAGTTATATCTTGCATTAATGCCGGCCCATGAGTGCTGAAATAAGATAATGCAGCTGACTGCATAATGAGCCGCTCAAACGAACTGAACATGCCTGACTTACTTTTAATCTCAATTTTAAGAAGATTCCCTCCCTTTTGATATTGTAGATTAGATGTAATGATAACAGGAATATTTCTAATTCGCTTCTATGAATTACGCAAAACTAAAATAACACAAGGAGCAAGTAATGCAATTAGTCGTAAACATGAAATTATTAAAAGATAAAAAATCTTTCGTTAAGAAATTTTTTTAGATTTTTCTTGTTGAATATTTTTGCTTGTTTATTCTGTTGCTTAATGCACCAAATAAAGAAGGGAAACAAAGAAAAAGAGATAAAGGAAGAAAAAGCGACTTGTTCGAGCTGCATTCTGACCTCACTTGACAACAGGATCGTAATGCTTTAGCG
This sequence comes from Eupelmus urozonus, assembly GCA_900480035.1. NCBI lineage: Eukaryota > Metazoa > Arthropoda > Insecta > Hymenoptera > Eupelmidae > Eupelmus > Eupelmus urozonus. The sequence continues at coordinate 54,945 of UELX01000670.1, read as the reverse complement.
TAAAATATTCTGCCTTTTTCTCGGTTTATCTAGTTACGTAAAATACGCATATGAAAATACACGAAATAAAATATAAAAAAATTGTATTATAAACAAATTATTTGATCTTTATTACAGATCTGTTTAATAAAAAATTTGTCTAGAAACAAGAAGAAAAAATACAAAAATTACAAATTTAATTAATACAGTAAAAAAGCATTCTTTGTACTTTTATTGAAAGGAACTTGATTAAATTGCATGTAAATATATCTATCTAACCGATCCATATTTTATTTAATTAATAAACTGCTACTAAAATAGTACCTTTACTATTTATCAAAAAATCGTTAATATAATAACAAATGTGTACTATGGAAAATTTTTCCATAAATTAACCATGTTACATTCAAAAATAAAAATCGACAAACTCGTGTACATATTATTATTAAATACAAAGATATTCTATATTTTTGATCATTACTTTTAAATAAAATTTGATATAAATCAAAATAATTATAACCGTAGTTCATAGTTCCGACATTTTAACGAATGCCGCAATGCTGTATGTTCAACTAAGTGCAGAAGGAGATTAACAATGGTCTCAAGAACAGAATGTATCTAACCCTTGGATTTTATCAGCACCCGACTTTGCTGGAGAATATTGCTTTTCTTCTCTAAGTCTCTATTTCTGGCTCTGTCCTAAGAAGCTTTACTGCTTTCTCTTCGTGATAAGCTTGCGGGCATCTACTGGCGCTGCTTTATCAGCATTTTCGATAGGTGTATCGTGTCAGACTGAATAGTAGCAACGCCGAAAAATTTAATAATGGAAAATTGTTTTCAATTCAAAGTAGAAATTTATTTATTAATATTGTTTGGGATATTTTATGTAAAAAGTTTAAATTTTATTTTTATTTTTGTTTATTTACAATTTTATTCATTATTTAACAAAAATAATATATTTTTATACTTATTTATTTATAATTTTCTCATCTTTTAACTAAATTATTGTCTAAAAATTGCTGTTTCTTGTTTATTCCACCTGCAAAACTCAAATAATGAAAGAGATACTAAATTGTTATATAAAAAAATTACCAACTGCAACTTAGATTAATTTTTCAAAATAAATATGACAAATGCGAAAATTAAACGTGATTTTCGAGCTTAATTGTCACGTACCGTTACACACTTGGGGCAGAAATGCGCATGGAAAAAGTCAGCAAATATTCCAACTAAAGCGGAATTGGACTTCATGCGCTTGAAGCCCAGCGAAATTTCTTTCAGACAACGTGCATTACTGCGCACACAATTTTCGTAAAAAAGTGCTGAGCAGCGATAGAAGTATTTTTGCTGTCTCTTCGTTATTTAAGTGCATAACCAGCTGTAAATATTTTAGCTTGCTTCAATAATTTAAAATTTAATGAGAATAATCAGCGTAAGAAATGTTCACATTTTAGTATTTAAAGTAATTAGTGTTAACAATTAGTTTCTTATCACCATCATGTTAGTATTCTGCATTATTATTGAAAAATTGAAATAAATCCAAAAGTTTTTTATAAAAAATAAAATGATGAAAAATAAATGTTAACTTTTAGATATTAAAGTAAACCTGTACTTACAGTAATTTATTGTTATTTCAAATGCTCTTGGAAATCCTGTATTAACCGACTAACAAGGACAATAAAATAAATTAATTTAACTCAAATTCACATCTAAGGGCGGCTATGAATGGTATCATTGTAAGATCTATACACTTCGTTTGTTCGATTACCCTACTAATGACGCATTCCTTAACAAGCTATGCCTTAGAGAGTCGCATAAGTAGAGCTCGAGAATATTCTGCGGCTGTAACGCACAATTAGACGAGAATCAAAGTAAAGGCATAACTACATTCCCTCTCTCTCTCGCTTTCTCTCGCAGTTCCTCTTTCCTTCACTACGCGAACCTTAAACCATTCTGAGAGAACTTTCTTGTTTCTCTATATTATCCAAAAGAAAAAAACGATAAAAGCGTTTTCTACACAGCAAAATTTAAAAATTATTCACTTAGTTATGGCGCTTATGCTTTCAAGTTAGTTAAGAAATAGAACAATGAAATTCATTTCTTCATAATCAATTTAGTAAATATTAAAATTAAGTAATAAAATATACCAATAGCTATCAGTAGTTAACAGTACAATAATTCTAGACTTGAAAAAGTTAATGATAGTAGTTCTATTAGTACTTATGACTGTGGAATAATTTTTAATCACCTTAGACCCCATAAAATTGTAGTATTAAGAAAAAATTTCTTAAGATCTTTCTTAAGAATTTCTCAGGTTTATCAAAAATTCTCGGCATTGAACGAGCTTCCCAGACTGAATCGACATTTCTCGCCTGATCCGAGATTTCTTGCAATCTACCAAAAATTTCGAATTTGATCAAGATCTCGAGACAAGACGAATTATTTATTTCCCGTGGTTATAAATAAGTAAGAAAATAGAGACATACAGAATTAACAGCAAAAGCTTACTGTGTAGAATATTAATTACGTTCTTAACTATGTACTTAAAAATTCTAAATGAAGTGCTAATTTAGAATCAATTACAAATAAAGGTCCTAAAAATTAAAATTAATAATACATAGAATTTTCAATTAAAAAATAATATAATCTTAATGAATTTTATTGATTTTCTCTTATATTATTCATATTAATTGAAAATTAATTTGACGGCGATTAAACATTTTATATTAAAATTATAAGAGTCACGTTCAAACTGAATTTTGAATGTAAAATAAATGTTAATTTTTTGAATTTAATTAAAAAAATGTCCTCTATTGTTGGTCTCGTGTACAATTTTACACCAATACAACGTGCTATTATTTATTTATTTTTATTTCCTGCACAATCTTTTTCACCTGAAACTGTATACTTTTAATTATAAAATATTAACAACAATCTTTCATTCGATTTAACTATAACGAATATCAAACTCTCCAATTAAAACTTAAATCAAAGATTGATTTTATTAGCATGGCCTAGATATTACTTCCGTTAATTTCATCCATTACTTCGTTAAAAAAAACTTTAAATCCTTCCGAAATCAAGCTCTCCACTAACCCACCCCCCGCCCTCACTATAAAAAAATCACCAACCACTTCTCATCTGCTCAAAAGCACACTCCCTCCATCTGCGACTAATTCCCAAATTCAGCTCCGCAGACCAAAACCTTCAAAAAAGACACCCAGCCACCCTCGCTCCCACTATTTCACCGGGCCGGTGAATCTAATTTCCCTAAGAAATCTTCATCAGCTCCCTCTCTCCGTCCCATTGTTCGCTCTTACCGGTCCCTCGAATTGTACCTCCGCAGCATACCTACAGAAAGCGAGCCGCGCTCGGTCCACCTAGCTCGCAATGTCCACTGCAGCTGCGGACGCGAATTCTCCGCTCGAATGGTGGGCGTAGCGTGATCCATTGTGCCCCCCTACGGGCGAGTGCGTACACGTCCCGCGCAGGATTTTCCATCCTCCTCCTCCCGCTTATTCCCGAGAAAGTGCATACAGAGTTGGACAAGAGCGCCCGTAGGGCCGGCAGTCTTGTTTCGCCGATGAGCCATCTATCCTCCCTGTATTCTTCTCGCCTCGATCGAAGCATATATATCTGTGCCTCATGGTGCTAGGGAGCTGATAAGGCTGGCCAGTGCGCGGAAGGGTACAGCTCGCGCGAATGAGAAAATCGAGAGGAGCACAGCGGAGATGTGAATTGAAAAAGTCAAGCGCGAAAAGAAACAAAGGCGAAGATAGCACGGCTGATGAGGAAGATCCCAAATCGGGCTGCTTAGAGACCAGCCACTCGCCGAGAGAGAAAAAGAGAGCCGGCCAATCGATCTTCTCCAGGCTGACGAGGAGGACGGAAACTTCGGCGCGCTTAGGAAAGTGGATATACTTACCCAAAGCGAGCGCGCGGACTGGCCGACCCTCTACGCGTTATCGCGGACTTTCCTCTCGTTCGGGGGGGTGCAGGTAGGGGGCGTTGCAAAGAGAAAAGAGGGCGCCTCGGCGCTCGGGAAAGCAAAAAGCCCCGGGAGTACACTCTTGCTTAACGAGAATCTCGAATAGCAGTGGAAGGGGGGGGGGTGAATCTATTCGGCAAATTGAACCGGACGCCGTAAGAGCGGGCCATATAGCGCGGAGGACGGACGCGAGGATGATTAAATTTTGCGAGTACGCGGCCGGTGTCCGTTTAATCAAGTGGCTCTCGGGCTTCCTCGAATTAACGCTCCTCCGGATTTTAAACTCTCCGTCTCCGTGGCGCTCCTTTCCGGAGCGTCATTTGATTTGGTGCCGGGAGAATGCAAGCCGAGGGAGAAGTTTGCCGCTGCTCCTTTTTCCGTAGGTAAAGGAGCCCGCGAGTTTTTAGGGTGTCGCGAGTTTGCCGAGCTTTTTTAGCGCAGAGGCCAAAGTTTTCGCTGCGAGATACGAGCTCTGCTCTCGAGGCAATTAAATGCCAGCCCGGTTGCTCTATGTGTGTGTGTGTGTGTGTGTGTGAACTTGGTCACCCTTGAGAGTTGGCCCCGCGAGCGCGTGGTGAAGTTGTAGAGGTGGCCGCAGTTTGTAGTGGGACCAATTTGTCGCCGGGTGTAATTGAAAACTGAACGCTGCGCTGGTTGAGCTTTTTTGAGATGGGGCACGCCTTGAGATGCACTTCGGTGCAGGCTGTCTAAATGTCTAATCTGGATGAGTTTCTGGCGAAGGTTTGGAGTTCTTGAAGTTTTTTTAGCGGAAGCTAGTGCTGGATATGTTTATCGTTATTTAGAAATTTTTTTTTATGTTTTTCTTTGAATATGAGCTTAATTGAAATTGAGTTATTGAGTTGCAGTTTGAAGTGGAGTGGGAAAAAGTTTTTAATTAGTTTATTTAATTACGAGTTTTGTATTAAATTTGTAACATTATATATTGAGTATTTTTCGAGTTATTATCGGATTTAAAGCTTAAGGAGCTTATGTTTTTTTTCAAATATTTTTTAAATAAAAATTATTCTTTAATAGAAAAAAATATTTTCATCTCCATTTATGTAATGGTATGCAAATTTTACGTTTATACTTTCTAATATTAAATGCAGTCCGAGTAAACTCATAAAGACCTTTTATTGGCCTAGGTGCCTCTATTCAACCCATTTTACGATTCATCATATTGCATTAAAAAAAAGAATCAAAGAAGGTGCCATAAAAAGGACGATAAAATATATATAAATCTCTTATCATATAAGTATTTACGTAAAATGTGTAAATTGAATTCGTATGATATTTTATAATTGGTATAAGAATAAATTGAATTAATAAATGAGAATAAAATTTTTGTTATTAAACATATATTTCGTTAATCTTATGTTTGCAATGATATTTCTCTTTGCGCTATATGATTAATTTCAATAGAAAGAAATTAAAGCTAAACTAATAGAGTAGCGAATAAAAAGGCAATGTAATAATTACATTATCCCTTATAAAATGTATAATGTAAAGAATTAATGAAGTCAATTTAAACAATCTATAAATAAAATCTGATCAATAGTCTTATAAGCACACGCATTAAACGCAACTTAAATATAAGTCTTTTTTCATTTATTCTTCTTATCTCATTAACAATATTAAATTACATCCTCATTAAAATCATTCCATATATTAATCAATATAATCATAATATAACGCAAGGCGATATGCATACAGAATATCAATGCGCTTCTGAATTAGTTCAATCCGTATTAACGTTACAAATTTGCACACGTAATCCAGCCTAATGATGCCAATCGACGGAGATCGGAGTTTCCATTAACATTTCAGATCCCCGTCAAAATTTTTATTTCAATCTCAAACACACTCACGGTCCCATTGTTCCACCACGACCAAACGCGCAATCTCAAAATGAAACGAATCCCGAATCGCTCCATCTCATTTTATTGATTCACCCGTCGGTCAAGTATTAATTAGTCTCACCACCCCGAAAATCCAACGCGATCGATAACCCCCATACCATCGTTCCCCAACTCCCCACTGCCAAAATCGATCGGTCCAACAGCGTTCAAATCTCGAACGCTCTGATCCTCTAGAAGGAGAGAGAAAAAAAATGAAAAAAAATCGCGCGTATACCTTACTTCCCTCATCCGCTTGATAACGGCGTTACCGAGGCGGCTTATGCGCGCGTAAAACCGCGCTAAAACCCCCTTTTTACCAGACTACGCGGCGCAATCAAGGCTAGCCGCTCCGGCAGCCGAGTGCTTCAAACAAATAGGATTAGCCTAATCCCAATTTCTGATCAACGGGGCTTAGAGCTTGCGTGCGCGCTCTCGGACTAACCAAACGAAATTGTCTCTCTCTCTCTCTCTCTCTTCTCTCCTCTCTCTCTCTCTCTCTCTCCTGCGACGACGACAGCGCACCTGTTATGCTCCTGACGAATTCTATGCAACAATGCGCGCTGCCGATCTTCTATCTCGGTCCTCTCTCGTCCTACATCTATATATACGTATACCTACACGTACCCGGCGCTCAGATAGAGAAGCAAACGTAGAAAGAGAGAGAGAGAGAGAGGGTAGGAGGAGGAGAGCACACGTACAGCTCAATCGGTCGATATGGGATCGACCTCAATTCTGGAATTCCATTTGTTCCATCCTCTCGTATAGCGGCCCTCCCCCGCAGCCCGCCGGGCCATCCATGGGGAAAGGTATAGGTCCAAGCGCCTGGCTGCTCCTCCTCCTCCTCTCCCTGGGCGAGCAGCTCGCGCGCCAACCTGTATTATCGCGCGTTAACCGTTCAATTAACGGAACAACCTCGATGGACCTATCGGATTTCTCAATGCCGTTTCCCTCGATGATTGTCACTCTATATCCGTAGCTGTGCGCGCGCGCGCGCGCGACGTCGCCGCCTCTCTGGCCCGTGCGCTGCGCCCCTGCTATATATACCCACGGAATTGTAATGTTTAGAATGATTGCCGCTGACCCAATTGTCGAGATGCGGAGCGCTCGGGCGCGTTTAATTAATTTTCTGGGATAAGATTCACGATCTTCGGATGTTCGCGAGCGCGCCCCGGATTATTAGCTGCTGCTGCTGCTGCTGCTGGTCGAGATGCGGATGTATTGAGGCGTTGCTGGATGGGGAGGAAATGATTTTGAGGGGGAATGATTGTGACAGAGAGATTGTTGCTTAGGTGGGCTCGTGATTTTGTGATTGAGGGGTGTGAGAGAGGTGGAGAGATTGATTAACGGAAATTATTCGGTTTGCGTGGAGTTTGAGATAAAAGGTGGGAACTAAAATGGTTTACGTTTCTATGAAAATCAGATCTGAATCGATTAATGATCGATTTTTTCAGCATATTTTTTTAAACGTATACAAGGCTAATCTACTATTTAATAAGTAGAAATAATAGCTAGCAATTTCTGACAGGTTTTTTACATATAAACTTTTCAGAAAAACCCTTTAATAAAGAAAGCTTTACATCTTTTTAAAAACAATCATTTGTGAAAATAAACAAAAAGGAATAGAGAATCGCTTTGATAAGTTTAGTAAACTACATATTTTTTGGAAGAACCCTTTAATAAAGTTCAAACATTTTAAAAGTTCATATCTTTTTAAAACTACAAAAGTTCAATGTCATTTTTTCTCCAAACAAAAAGAAAGTAAAAATGAAGCGATTCCTAAAGATTTCATCCAATAAAATTTATCGGAAAAAACTGAAATTACGATAATTTAGTTCCTAACTTATTGCTCATGATAAGGTTTTAGTTGTAAATTTTAATAGATTAAAAATTAAAAAAAAAATAATAATAATAATAAAAGTGATATTTTTTCCAGTTTTATGCACAATAAAGTTTCGAAATAGTTGGTACTTTTGAAAAATTCAGAAGGCCAAAGAAATTCTTCTTAAGAATGCAAACAATTTCAAATTCAATCATTTTCTCTTTCTTTGGTACAATAATTTTTTTCGGAATGTAATTAGAAATATGATAATTGTTTGAAGTAATTTTATAAATTTGCTTTTTTAACAACAATTACAGTTAAGAGAAATATTATTTTTAATAAAAATAATGCCAACAGTAGTTTCTAGGATTTATAATATTTAATTGAAGGTAAAAGAAAACTGTTAATAATAAAATTTTTTCAAAGAATATATTTTCATTTTAAACTGAATTTTATATAAAAAGTACAATATTTTAATTTAAAAGTGGCTTATGCGTCATTAAAAAAATATTCCATAAAATAACAAAGTAAAGCATTATTCAATATGCAAATTTTATTTTTAACAATTACGAACGCCACAGTAGATTATTTAACTGAAAGCTCATGAAAAAGTATCAATTTATTTGAAAGCCGCGCGCACTGAATTTAAAAATTATTCATAATATCAAAAGCACGCATATTAAATTTTCCAACTTTATGGATTATATACAAAGCAAATTTCCATTCTCTGCTCCCGACATATTAATTTTAACCCATTAACTACTCTTCCAAATTTTAATCAAATCCAATAATTCCTTCATTTTTTAATCTCCACTCCCAACATCATCCAATCCTCTAAACCGCACTTCTTCAAAAAAACGATTCACATATCTTCAGGCACCGTCGAATCAATTCCCCGACACACGGATAATTACTAAAGAGCAAAGCCGAGAAACCTCGAAGCGCACACGCGCTGTTAAAATAATCGTGGTCTAATTGTGTTTCTCATTAATTGGATCCTTTCACAAAGCCATTCGCTCGCGCGCGCGCTTCTCCCGCGGCGATAGCTTCCTTTAGCAGCGCCGCCAGCCACACCAATTATCACACCTGTTATCGCTCCGGCTGTTTTTTAACCTCGCGTAAATATTAAAATTGTAATAGAAATGCGACTCTCCGAAGGGTATTAGATCGCCGAGCGCGATTCGAATATACGCTAGCGCTAATTAGCGAGCTCGGGGCTGCTAGATGAAGTTTGCTTAAACGTACTCGAAAGGAGTAATTCAATTTTGTTTTGTGGAGCTGGATTTATTGGATTTATTCCGAGCTGGATTTTTACATCAGCGCACTGCTTATTTGGAGTGTCGTTAACCTATTTTGTTCTGGGTATGTTGGCTTTTGATTATTATGTTTGTATGCGTGTTGTAATTTGAACAAGAGGTTAATTGTATTGCCTTTAATTGTAAGTACTATTAATTTATTTAGTTTTTATACGAACAAATGCTTTTAATACTCTTTGTTTCGTGTGAGAACAAAAAGCAATTTTTTCACAATCGGGTTCATTATGAAAATAAAACTAAAATTTTGTAAATTTGAAAAGATATTAATTAAAGTACCTCAATTTTTTTTTTTTTGTGAAAAATTGGCTCTTTATTTCAATCGATAAACTCTTGGTCACATAACACGTAAGGTAAAATATTCAACTAATTACGACCTATATTTGACTAATTATTATTCCTTCAACAACGTTTGCTTTAGTCAGGGTAAATTACTCACATTGTGATTATTCGTCAAATGATGTTATTCACAAAAGAGAACGCTGAATTACCTGTAACAGAAAATACATTTTGCCTTTTTTACATTTCCAAACATCCAGTAATATATGTGTAACTTAATAATATCAAGGTTTCATCAATAATAATATCCGCTTTTAAAATCCTTTTTCTCATCAATAAATCCAGAAATTTCCAATAAAATCATCTCATTAAAAATACAATCAAAGTTATCCCACCGAAACAATCAAAACAAAAGATAATTAACATTCCTGCATCGCGACCACCTCTCTCATTATCCTTCTTATCGCAGGCAAACATGTTTCACGGCCCAAAAATTAACGAGCCATCTCCCCCTCCTCCCTCGCACTAATACCTAGTTTCGCGCAGGAGGACCATTAAATCCTCGCTTCGAAACTTCACGAATTTCCGCGAGCCCATTAATACGGCCATTTGCAATATCCGCTCCTCCTCGGCGTGACGCGAGAGCAACAGTTATTCGTAACATATTTCAAGCTCCGTTAAAACTTTTAATGGCCGGCGCCCATACACACACAGCCAAACAGCCGCGGTCTCTTCGCGCATCAACTTTAAACCCAGAACCCACGAAAAATCATCCCCTCCTGCCTCGGCAATGATTAACCGCCCTCTTGCCAAATCCCCCCCCCCCCAGAGCGTTTAATCACCGCTCTGAAAATTTATGGAAAACACGCCATCGCGCAAGGAGCGCGCGCGCGCGCGTTCCGGCAAAGTCGGTAAATTGCAATTATGGGTCATCAACACTCCCTCCGCCCTACCTCTAAAAGGGCGGCCGGCCTTCAGCGGTAGGGGGGGTCGCGATAACGATAACGAGGATTGCTCGTAAAATCGCCGGCCGCAATCCATTGGCCGCGATATCGCTGGCAGAGAGAAAGGAGAGAGAGAGAGAGAGATATAGATTATACGGCGCATATACGGCGAAAGAAATGATCGGTAATCCGATTGCCGCTCTGCGAGATTGAGGGGAGGGAGGGAGCAACAATTACGGCTTTGGCGCACACAGTCGATTTGGCGAAGGTATTACTTTTATACGGCGAGCGCGGGAGCGCTGATTAATACGGCAGAACTGCTCTTTGTGCCCTTTATTTTATTGCCGATCGGCGACTGCAGGAAAAGGATTTGAGGCGTGTTAGGCGAATTGCTCAATATTTGCTAACGGCTTGGCCGCCGCGGCAATTGCCGGATATATGTGTGTCGATGATAATAATAGCCGCGTATACCGGCGGAGCGTGTTCTGGATGTTAGGAGAGACGCTAAAGTTATTCCATAAAATCCGAGCGCCCGGGATTTATATTTGACTGCGGCGTGTTGGTAACCCTTAAATAGTATTGGCTAATGTAATCGATAGCTTGGTTATCGAATTTGAGTGTAAGGAGATGTGAGCGACTCGATTATTATGGTAGGGTAATTTTAGACATTTGATGTGATGTGATTGTTCTGAAGATTTTAAGAATAAAATTAATTTTTTAGACAATTTTTTAACTCTGTTAAAAAAAATTCTTTTTTTTTAAATATTTGGGATTAAAAAAAAGCTTTTATTTAATCCTTTCAAAACGAATGCAAAAAAACATAAATACCGTTATTAATTCATAAGTTTAAACAAAATTAAAAGCTTTTTATCGGTTAAAAGTCAATAGATTAAACAGACGAAATTTCATTTCAATCCCGTTTCGCTGATAACATGTCTTTAATAATTCAATAAAATTTAATTGTTGCAATGAAAACTGAATACGATGAATTATATCCGGTAATCCAATTGCTTTCTTTTAACGTTAAATACTTAATGCATACATATAAAACGTATCAGCGACACGCCTTGTGTCAATTCAGGCTGGCCGTAAAATGGTTCACTTTATGCGAATCTTGCGAAAATGTCGAGAGAAACATAGAACTAGCGAGCGAGAGAGAAAGAGAGAGAGAGAGAAAGAGAGAGAGAGAGAGATAGAGAGAGAGAGAGAAAGCGAGAATGAGAGAAAAAAAGAGCCGTCGTCATTTTATTTCCAGTCTCTTTCTCTTTTTATCCCGCCCCTACTCTGCCTGTCTTTTGTATGAACGACCTTTAGACATTTCGCTTTGGCTCTTTGATCTAGCATGCAAAACCGTTTTTCCTCGGTGCCGCGGTACACATGTAAGGTAGTTTCTACAATTTTACTCTCTAAATGTGAAAAAGCCAGATTTTTACTAATTGAGATAACCACGGAAAATCTACGGCAAAAAGTGTGTTGTACATATTTAAGATTGATTTGAAAACTTTTATGCTTTATTTATTATACCTTTAAATAAGATTATAAGATAGGTTATAGAAGGTGCTATAAATTTTAAAACATTAATTCAAATGACTTAAAAAGAAATCTAGAATAAAAAAAATATTTTTTCTTTTTGTAGAGATGAGTAGGATAGGTAGGTGGCTACAGGGGTAAATAGACGCCTGTTATAATGACTATCTTATTTTTTCTAACATTTGTTTACTATTTAAAAAATCTTTTATTAATAACATGCAATAAAGTAGACAATATTATAAAAAAGACTTCAATGTCCATTACCATACATAAATTTTTTCATAAATGCACGTAGATAATAAATAAATTTATGTCAAACTACTACACATCTTTGGGGTCAATTGGAGAAATTTTTTTGGGGACAAATAGGCTTTCTATATATTTTATATATATACAGTTCCAGATCAAAATTGTGATAAGACAGAATTTTTGCTCTTACTCCTATTGGAGATACCAACAGTTGAACTTTTCAGTACTGGACTTGAAACATTGCTCTGTCGGTTTAAATGCACATATATGTGGATTAATCGTGGCAGATGACGAGATTAGAGATTTTTATTACCGATTCGCGTTGCGGTGTTTTACTCTCGAATGAAATCACATACTAGAAAATTTCTATCGCAGTCTGGCACGCAATGGCTTAGCCGCGTCTTTTCTATTATGAGCCGGAGAGAATTTATAACATTTATCTATTGCAATAACTTTATGCTGTCTTCCTATCTTTGATTTTTTATGTATTATTTATTTGAGAATTATTAAGTAAAATTCACTTGACGTGTCTTTATATTGCAACTTAGCAATAGCTGCCTTTTATTTATATTTTCGATAACTTAATAAGCTTGTTAGTAGAAAATTCACAATAATTAGCCAAATAATCAAATAAATGCTATTGCCCTTGTGGACGACTATTTATACGTTCTATCTCCGTAAATTTTTTGTTACTCATAGAAATAAAGTATCAAATTTTACATTTTATATAGTTTTTGCATCTATCTAAACAAATAATTGTTTAAATAATCTTTTTATATTTTTATGTGTTGTTTACCTTGCTTCCCAGTTAATTTACGAATAAACAATAACATATTCCACTGTCGCGCAACGGCTTCCAATTCTTTTACATGCTCAATCTTCATACATTATCCACAGTTATACAGTTTTTATTTTAAATCAGCATGTTTAATTCTAAATTTTCTGGAATGAAGTTCTGTTGTGTTAAATATCTTAAACAAAATATCGATTCGTAACAGAAGCTAAAAGATCTCAAAATATGCGGCTGTCGCCAGCTTTCCGTTATTTCCAGAACCTTTTATTTATTTATTTATTTATTTATTTTTTTTCAATGTTTTATTATAAGTTGCTATAAGTTTTCTCGATTTATTTGAAATTCAAACAACTTTGAATATACTAATAGCAGTAATATTAAATACAAGAAAGTTGCTAAACTGTTATTGCACTTTATAGAACAAACTGTAATGTATTATGAACATGAAATTAAATGCGTAAATGACTTATCGTATTAAATTAATGTACTTTCACGGATTGTTCAAATAACAAAGTTTTACGTAATAACTTTGTGTATTATAAAATACATATATACACAAAAAAATTGAAATTGAATCATACAGAAAAAGTGAATTCGCGTACATTTAATTTATCAATAATTTACGAAACTTACTTTTGAAGAGCATTTACGTATATTTGTAACGTTAAACTACATTTTTCATATATATCTTATTAAAACGAAATTTTAATTAAGCAATTAAAATACAATTTCTATATAAATTATAAAACATTTTTTTCTTGAAAAGAACCTAAACTTCAAAGTAATGTAAGTTTTAAATGGTTTTCTAGAAAGTAAAACGGCAAATCAAAGTTAAATCTCTATTTTAAAATCATGTTTCTCTTGTAATAGAAGTATTATTAAGTTACAACTTGCAGAACTGTGTTTGCAATATGAAAATTTGCAAATTTAAAATTTTCACAGAGTTACAGTACAGTGAGCAATTTCTTCCGTACAATAAAATTTATCTGTAACGAGTTTGTCTTCCATTTTTATTTACTTTATGATTTCATAATTTTTTCTTTTTATGTTACCCTAACCTAATCAACTTAGTAGAAAAAGGATATATACTTTTAGTTTTCTAATACAAATGTGGAAATAAAAACAAAAAGTATTTCACCCACGGAAATGTTATTTACATGCAAAACAATCACAAAATACAATTGTACAATAAAGTAAATAATGGAAGATTCTTCAAAAAGGTATTCCCCGTGAGGGTCTTTTTGTGAATAAAACAGTACTCCCATTCTTTTTGAATTAACATCATTTTTGAAGTTGTGAAATATTAAAACAAATGTCCCATTTCTACACTAACAATTATTTTATTTGATCATTCACTTTTTACAAGAAAGTCATAATTATTTTGTACACAAACTAAAGAGTTTCCGTAAAAGAAATGAACTAATAATACCTATTTTTGAATTCATGGAGACATTATCTTTTCTTATAGTGTGATATTGAAACTTTAACGATTATCTAATTCTTGATATTAGAGAAGAAAATAGCATTTACAAGTAACGAATCAAGATCCATAAAGGAGAGTTGAAATAATATGAATTTCATAAACTTCATTTTAATTTTATCTAGCAATTTATTTTCTATATATTTAAATTCTATTCCTGTGGCTTTTAAACTAATTTAAATCAATCGCACGCGATCTCCATTTTTTACTCTTACAATGAGAACTGAACTAAAAATAACTCTGACCTCTAGGAGTGCCAGGCAACGAATTTCTTTTCTTGCGCCCACACCTGTGTATTTATGCTCATGAAAAGTAATACATTCTTCTAAGGGCTTAATATGTCGACGAACTGTATCTCCCTGTAGTGTGATAACGCGTTACGCCCATCTCCACGACGCGTTACGTACATCTCCAAGTTCTCACAGCTTTGTTTCACAGTCTAACAAATCCATGGATTAACTTTGCCCAGCATCTCGATGCCCCACATATTTTAATATTATTTGAATATTCATGATTTTTCAGATAGACATTCGATACCCGAATTTCAATATTACAGAACCTTTATTCCCAGGTTTGGTATTTGGGCTTCTAGACCACGATGTACCTGTGGTCTAAGAAACTCGGCCTGAAAGCTGAAGTGTCGTTGTTCTGTTTGTAAAATATGTTATCACATTAATCGGATTTTTTTTTTTTAATTTAATTGCATCGTTATCTGGCACCTATTTATATTTTTCATATATTTTTGTTTCAAATCCTCTAAGTTTATTAAGCACTCTGTTTGCATCCATAACAATCATCAATTATTAAAGATGAAATTAATACAATTAGCGTATTGTCATTCATTTCGGTCTAAACATATCAGAAAAATTTTTAAATTACCAATGGCTATATTGAATTAAGAATAATTTAAAATAAGTAATGATATCGTAAAAAATAATTTCAAGAGCAAAATTATATAATACTTGCTCTATTAATTATGGCTTCTGCACCAATACATGACGCTTTTTATTGCTCTTATCCTTTTCTTTTTCTCAGTTGTAAAATGAACCTTGAGGTCCATAAAAGATGAGCGACTATATGTTATTTATTGTAAATAAAAATATTGATCGATACCTTAAAATCTTGTCTTGAGCGCACTATATTTGCCATAAAATGTTCTCTATTGAAACAATTTAATTTTAATCTTTATAAAGCATTTTTAACAAATATAACTTTATTTAATATTATATACTTCTATTTTTAAAATTAGAAGAGTGTGCAATCAAGAGGAATTAAAATTTATTAAATTATTTCAGTAAAATTATTTAAGGATCTCATCATTTAAATTTTTATTAAAAAAGGAAATCTGATTAAA
Source organism: Eupelmus urozonus (assembly GCA_900480035.1). Lineage (NCBI taxonomy): Eukaryota > Metazoa > Arthropoda > Insecta > Hymenoptera > Eupelmidae > Eupelmus > Eupelmus urozonus. Next base: position 39,319 of record UELX01000670.1, on the reverse strand, counting down.
TTGCGAAAAGTAGGTTTTTAAAATTTTCAAAAGCCCTTATAATTTTTATAATTTTAACGACTCATAGTTACTGAAAGTTTTATTTTTACATAAAATCAACTTCGTTATTTCAAAATTGCAAAGTCAAGTGTGAAGTTTTAAAGTTAGAATTTTGAATTTCAAATCCTTTTATTTTCGCAACGTAAATAACCCAATAATCCGACAATTTTACGACGCGTCCCTTTTGTAATTAAAAACAAACTCTCATCCCCATTCATCATTTTCATACATACAACCAGGGACTGCAACATTATTAGCTCCATCATCTTGTAACGCTGTTTTTCAAAAGTCAACTGTGTTTACATTTCATTAACTTCCAAATAAAGGCGGCACATGCAACCGCTCCCCCCTGCATAAATTCCAGGAAATTTCGACGTCGCAGTACACTATCTACTCAACGCGCTCTAACCTAAAAATAGTATCGACTTTCCTACACGCCGCTCTAATAGGCGCACCTAGCGTGTTTGGCATTCAAGTCTTCATTGGCATTCAAAACACACTTTTCGATAATGGACTCGCTAACGCAAGCAGATTGGTAAACTATCCTCGGCGCGAGCCTCGTAAAAAGCAATTTGAAGAAGAGGGCGCTGCACGCAAGATTTAAGAACCCCCACAAACTTGTCAATCCAGGGGTGGGCTCGTTTGAGCGCCGATTTATATACGCGGCTCCCGTTACTTTTTCTCCGCGGGCTTCATTTATCCTCCACTATTTTTTCCTCTCTTGTGTACCTTTCGCTATTATGAAGACCTTGTGTTTTAGACCCTCCATCCATCAAGCTGCCGACTCGACGAAAATAATAGGCAAATCACCGGAAGGCTCTCTGCTTTGGAAAACACTTTGCCAAGCCCCCCTATTGGCGCGAGTTCCGGGAAACATGTGCCGCTCGGAAAACGCGTGTCCGCAGCAGCACGCGTGCGTTGGATATATGTATGGGAGCCGCTGCGTGAAGGGTGAGACACGCGACAAGCCGCTACATGGCTTTCACCTTCAGTCGAGGCGCGCTTGCGGCTCGTTCGACGGGGAGTCAAGAGTCTAAAGATTTCGGAGGGATGAGTGAAGCGCTGTAATTAAGGTGATGTTTATAAGGCTTGCCGCTTGGAATTGCTGACGGTTCCGAGAACGTTTTTATTTGAGCCAATTTTTTAATTTTGAGAAATAATCACAATGTTTACTTCTTGTTATTGGCGTTGATATTTATGTTTTGATTTTGTTATGAAATTTGAAAAATAGATTTTCCCAATTGTTGATAACTAGACTTGAACTTCTTTTTAAGTATTAACTCTTATATTCACTATTTTCTTTTTATAACTGCAAAAGTAAAACTTGTTGAACAATTTTTATTTTATCTTGGTCTTATTGACGTAAGACTAAGAAATCAGATATTATCCAATGCAACTAAGGCTATCCCTAAGGATAATCATTAATATATTCTTCCGTATTTCCTTTCCATCTCCAATAAAAGTTTTATTTTTTTATTAAGAAATAAATTTTGAATATCACTGCTTATCATATTTTTCGAATTATTAAACGAAATTTCTCTTCAATAAGTATGGATTCGGCTAAAATGTTCTAAAGTTCAAAGGGTGACTTGTAAGAAACTTTGAAGAAGTTTTAATATCTTCAGAAAACAAGAGCATTAGCTGAAAAGTCGTAGCTTACAAGATAACTACATACGCCAGGAAAAAATCTGTAGAAATTTTAAGACTCATAAATATTTATTATAAAATTTGTATTTGTTTGGATTTCTGATTTATAGAAAATGGATAAGATATAATATATTTACAATGTTTAAGTGTTATTTCTGCAGTTCTCTTTAGATAAATTGAATTGGATGAAAAATTCTAGTTAATGAAAATTTCAAATATTTTTGTAATCGGATCATTCCCAATCACATTCATATAAATTCATATAAATCATAATAATTATTTAATATACAAATTATTCGTTAAAGTACTACCTTAAAATCTTAAATACACTTTAAAAACTAATGAGACAATTTTTCTGAATTCTAAATTAGTCACGATATTTATAACCGTATCTTATCTTAGCACTTGTTTTATATAGGCTAATTACAAGGTACCAAATCTGACTGCAACGTCATAGATTCCAATACCTCTTACAATTTTATAACATTAAATTACACACTGTTAACATTAATTTCGACATAAATAAATTTTGCGTGCACAATGCTCATTATTCTCATCAATCTTCTCACGAGCATTATGCAACCAAAAAAGAAAAAAAAATCCGTTTGCAATTTCATTTTATCATATTCCAAAAACGGCCTTCAAGCCCGATAATCTGCAAAGTTAAAAATAATATATGCCATAAACACATTTTCCTAAATCATTTTTACGACGTCCCGGCTCACATTGTAAACACCCTAATCACGCGAAAAAATCTTTAAAAAAAAGGTTTGTCGAGCTTATCAAAAAGTTAACATCAAAATTAAACCGAGAAAAGGCGCGCTCGCTGCTCGTTGCCACCCCCGTCTATATACATATACACGCATACACGGAAAACCGTGGGAGAGCACGCGCCCAGAGAAATCCGACGATATTGAAGGCAAAGGGGAGCGAAAATACGAGCGCGCGCGGCCTAGCGCCGTAAGAACATAGATTATATCGTTTAATAAAACAAGGCGTCAGCTTCGAGGGGGCGGAAGAAAGGGGAGAGAGCGAGTGAGAAAAAACGCCGGGGCAGGCACACCACCGACGGCTACGCCAAAAGATTAACGTCATAGACAGAGAATGGGCGCCGGAGCTGGAGGAGGGCAATTTTGCTCGGGCAATTTTCGAACGTCGCCTTTTTTTCTTAGTCTCCCGTTTTTTTCTCGGGGCGCGCTCGGTACAGCGGAGCTTGGCCTGCACCCTGTATGGGCGGCCAAAAATAAACCAGGGGGCCAGGGCACGATAAAAATCTAAAAGGCAAACGCTCTCTCTCTCTCTCTCGCCTTCTGTCCCTCTGTGTTTTGGCATTCCCTTTCCCGTCGTCACAGACGTTCGCTGCCACTTCTCAAAGACATACAAACGAAACTTATCGTTCGCAATCTCTCTGATGCTTAGCCTCCCTATGCTGCAACGACCAGAAGGTCTTTGCACAGTCATCTCTCTCTCTCTCGCTCTCTCTCTCTCTCGCTCTCTCTCTCTCGCTCTCTCTCTCTCTCTCTCTCTCGCTCTCACTATAATTCTCCAACACTACAACACTCTCACACTTTCTCTTATACTTTCTCTCTCTTTCTATCTGACTAACTATATATATGTTTATATATTCATCTATGTCTATCTCTCTCATCACTTTCTGGATTTTTCTTTCACTTTCTCTAATAGCCGCTTTATTCGCTGTAGCTTCCATCCAGCTTCTGTCTACCTCTTTCAATCGTCCCTGCACTTTTGATATCTCTCTCTTTTTCGTTCACTCTTTCTGTCTCTATATAACAGTAAGCTCTCGCTCTTTTTGGTGAGCCATGCGCTGGCCACTCGAGCGAGTTTACCGATAAGGGACGATGAGAACGATGCTGCTTTTGCCTTCTCTCTTCCACCCTCTCTCTCTCTCTCTCTCTCTCTCGCTCTCTCTTGCTTGGCTCTTGGATTAATTATAATCGAGCTGCTTATCTGGTAGAGTGGAAGGGAGTAGGGCTCCCGAGAGCTCGCTCGGCGAGATGTGACTTTTGGAAATTCAGAGAGCACCATTAATCGTGCTATCAGAGATTTAATTAGATTATAGCCGGGGCTGTGCGCGCTCGCGCGCGCGCGGGGCTGAGTGGATGCTGAAACCACCTCGCGGGCCCGTTATACTATTACTTTGGAGAGACGTAGCTTTGTGCCTTAGGTTGTCCGCTCGCGGATAATTTGATACGGTTTTCAGATAGGCTGAGGGATCGACGATAATTTATCGATGGACGAGAGCGAGGCCAGCCAGGCGTGCAGAGCCTCGGCAATGCTTAACGGTCATTCACATTTTTCTTATGCTAACTGTCGTTATAGTAATTGAGCTTTGGAGATTGATGCTGGCTATTACTGAGCTGGATCCCAAATATGGTTAACGAGGAGAAAATCATTATTTTGGTTCTTTTCTGGGAATTAGTCCCGCCCAATGACACTCCCGAACCTCCTTAAATGAGTTTTGTGTTAATCCATGTTGGTAGTAGTTAGATATCCTATTCCTTTATGTTTTAAAAATTAATCAAACAAAATCAGAAGAAAATTAATTTTTAACATTTTATTTTTTTAGTGGTTGTTAATTTTTTATTAACGATTTGGTGTTGTTATTCGTGCAAATATAAATAATTCGTAATTATAAAAAAATTTATCGGATTCATGAATTTTACCAAAACAAAAATATATAACTTTTTTTTCGGAATATTGCTTTTATCATTTACTGAATCTTTTAATTTTGCATTAATAAATTGCATTTCTCTAAAAGTTGTAATCGATTACATTTTTCTATTAGTAAAAGTTTTTTAAATCACTACTTTGTTACACTTGTCAAAATTATATTTAAAACTTATAATTAGGTTGCTTCAGAAAGTTAGATTTCAATTTCAAATTTTATTAGACTGCCTTAAACGTTTGCTTACTCATGTGACGGAGATTGAAATCTTGAAAAGACACAAGCAGAAAGAGAAGCTGGTAGCCTCATAACCACATTAAAACGCTCTTGGTAAATTATGTAAGCAGCTTTTAAACTTTAAAATACTAACTTTTATGAACTTTTTACCGCTGCTACGGCTCTGAACTTTTCTGAAAGTTATCTGATTCTTGAGTAGAAAAGCCTAAATTTAAAAAATCTTATGCTGAAATGAAATACATTTATAGCAGTGAAATTTTGGCAATTTAAAAAAAATAGTTTCTGGAAAAATGTATATTTATACTATTTTATGAGTTTGTGTTACCTATCGAATAAGTAAATTCAAATTAAGACATCAGGTGGTCAATATTTTATTACATTAAGTAATGTTTACTATTAATTTAAAAAGTACTTTTCTAAATACTTTTATTTCTAATTTTACAGTTTTTTACGTGCTTCTTACGGAAAAATTTTAAATGAATATTTGTATTACAATAACATTATGCTTTTAAACAAAAATTGGATTAAAAAAATGTAATACTTTCAATACATAATATAAATTTCAAACTGAAATATTATAAAATTAGTGAAAATTTTCTTAATATTTTGGTACGTATTAATGAGAAGATTTCTTTAAAATATTTAAAATTATTCTGGTAAGTTCTTATTCCTTCAGTTTCTATTCGCCTATGATAGTAGGCGAATTGAGACCTCTTACGGTATAAAAAGAATATATAATATGATGAATATTATTTTACAATAATTATTAATTATTACGTCGTGTATCGAATCAGTAAAACTGTATCTAATATAGTTTATATAAACGTATTTTTTCTAAGATTAAAAATTACTTTTTCAAAAGACTAGTATAAAATCTTAACGTTAAATTTTCAATTTTATTTAATCCTAAACACTAGTTGAACTTTTAATAAGAAAACTTTTAATAATAATTAGAGCTTTTTGAAATTATAATGAAGAAATATTTAATAATTATGAAAGTAAAAATCAGACAAGACATGGTTCTCAATAATTAAAATCACAATTAATAACATTAACGTTATTCAGTCATCCTATAAAAAAGATATTTTATTATTTTATTATACTCTTGCTATTATGTGTTTTTACTAGCTATAATCATAACAAAGTTTGATCATTTTGTTGTTCCCTACGAAGACTAGAACTTTTTCATTCTTTACCATGAAAATTAGTAAACTTTAGAATCATCTAACAAAAAATATTACTTTACAAAAGTTATTTTGAAAATTAGTAAATTTTGCTATCTTGGCGACAGAATAGCGACATGTATTAACTCGATAGCGAATCACCGAGTAAAAGTTGTGTAAATGTACTAATTTTTCTAGGAAAACTACAAACCGATTTAATTTTTATTATTAATTGGAACTACTTTACACTTTACCCGAATTTTGAAAAGTACTATAGTCTCTGTTAGTAGCAATGATTTATACATTAAGTTTTTTAATGAATCGTCAATTTAAAAAAAATAGTATAATTACTTTATTTATATCTCTTAAATAAAAAACGTGTTTGCAACACAAATAGTGTTTCTAAAGATGTAGGTACAATTGTATTTCCAAACTATTAAGTAACAAAACAAGATTCATTGAGGTTGGTTCTAATAATCTATATATTTAACTTCATTTTAACTTTCTCTAGCTGTTTATTTAATATATTCAAATATATCCCGGTGACTTTTAAAATAATTGAAATCGATCGTAAACGAAGCTTATTTCTCGCTTGTCAAATGAGAACTGAACTAAGAAAAACTCAGAACTCTATAAGAGGGCCAGACAAAGGTCCTTCTAATACATACCCGTGCTCAGGTATTCATCGCTCGTGAAAACTAATACCCTCTTCTATGAAGACCACGATACAACGAACTATTTCTTTCTACGATGATAACGCCGAGCCGCGAATGTAACTCCACCCGTTAAAATAAGCATACTAAAGCCAATTAAATTACGGATTTTTAACCGGCTCTAATATACCTCTTTTAACGCAAACTCCCGGTGTTACCATATAGCCAAGCGAACCCAGGCGGATCCTTTATTCACCACAGCAGGTGCTCGTTTACCCAGATTTTTGGAAAATCTACGATTTTCCATACTAGGAACGTAATAAGCTGTAGGCCACAGACGCGCCTATGTACTAAACTCGGCCTGAGAGCTTAGAGTGCTTTCTTTTGTAAAATATTAATATAGTTAAAATATTAAAACAATCTGTTTTCTTATCTGGTTCCCCTTTACATTTTTGATATATTTCTGTTATTTATAAATATACATCAAAGTAAAATTTTTCTTGTAAGAAGAAAAGTCGACAAAACTATATATTGCGTATAAAAACCGAACCTAAACTTCCATGCTCATAGTTCAATTATTAAATCTACGAATAGATTATAGTGTTTATCATCCTTTAGTGCTTTGAATTAAGTAAAGGCAGCAACATCTGTTTGTAAAAATCGCAAATACCCAGTGTGTATAAATAAAACATAGTTTTATTTTAAACCGTTTCTGCACTTAACAAAAACTAACTTTTATTACGCATTTTCCAAAAATCACCTTCACACCATTAAAACAAAACAAAAAAAGTAAAAGCTGCACGAAGCCGCTCTTTATAGCGTCATTAGTCTTAAATAACCGGAACCAGAAAAGCATCCGAGGCCGCGCTATTTTTCACTCCGGCGCATTAACGCTCCGCAACACTTACGAGGGGGCGCTCGCGTCGCGCCGCGTGTCTCGCATTTTTCACTGCATTCTCCTCTTATCCTCGCCCGGCGCGCGTCAAATCTAGACTTGCCGCGCGCGCGCGCGCATCAAGACATCCCATCCCTCTTGATTCGTGAAGCGGCTGCACGCGCGCGCTCGCTAACACACGATATTATCGGACGGGCCCGGCTCACGTAATGCACTTCGGTAATCCATTACAAACGCGACTATCCGTTTCACGTGAGCGGGCGTTAAATTTCTACCGCTCGGCAGGCCTCGGGCTATTCTGTTCTCCCCATTGCTCGGCTGGCTAAATCCTATACCAAGTGCTGGCTTGGAGAGAGCGAGAGAGAGAGAGAGAGAACGTTGTTTACTCGCAGTAACAATTTGGGAATTCTCGCTAATGCCTGACCGGTGGCTTGGCCCTTCTGGCTGGGTTAGTACTTTAGGTTGGCTACATGGGGTGATCCGCGTCAGGTTATGTGCTTGAAATTTGAAGATCAAAGGCCGTTTGAGATGATTCATCCTTGTTGTGAATGTAATTAAATTTTTGAATTTTATTGATAATTACATATATTAATTTTGATCTTTTGTGTATGTAACTCCGCATGTAAGGAAACGGAAAGTTTTATTGAGATCAATTTTTAACGAAACAGATAGAATAAAATGCAAAACATTTAAAAATGCATGTTAATACTTTCATTCTTAATTTTAACTGGCTTAATTTTCCAAGATAGTAAACTGATAATGCGTTAAAATATTATTTTATATTTTATATTTTATTTTTATAAAATGTATTGATCACATGGTTTTATGAAAATATAATTATTTTCTTTTTAAAAAGTATGCTAGCCGAGAATATCTTTTTAATGCTAAAAAACCAATGTAAAAATTCAATTATCAAATAAATTAAGTAATTTATTGACTTTTTAGTGCAATCACATTTTGATTTGAAAATAAATAATACGTTTTTAAGGAATTAGTTTAAACGAAATATGTCACTAATCTTGTATTGTCTAAAATGCAATAAAAAACTTGTCTAGACAAATTTACTAAAATTATTAAAAAAAGATGTTTATATACTTATGAGTCTATCTACTCTAGAATTAATCGACACATTAGAAAAATAAAACCCCCATCTCCACAATACCACCCCACTTCAAAATTTCCAAAACGACAATGCGCACAGAAATCCCCATATACACATATTTAACGAGTTTTCACGCGGAGCGCACCCGGGGCCGTTCCATCCATATATTTACACCTTCTCTCTCTTTCTCCGTCTCGTTCAAAAAGTACAGTTGCCAGAGGACGGGCCACAGATCGCGCGTAGGGGTGTACACCCTCACGGAATTCAGCGCTCTCTCGCTCTCCAGAGACAGCCATTAAACGCATACCGCTTGCGCGCTCATCGAACGAGAAAGCGGGGGTGGAAGGGGGGGTCGAAAAAAGGAAGGAGAGAAATTAGTCTGCACATCTGTCGCGGGCGCCCCGAGCTTCGTTATAAGCGACAGGACAGAAAGAGAGAGACGGAAAGAAAGAGAGTGCAAAAAACAAGGAACGAAGCGAGCTCGCGGGGGCGGAGGAGGGGGAGTTGAAGTGCGAAAAATTAAAATTTGTGTGTATGTGTATATATATAGTTTTTTATCTAGAGTTTTCGCAGTTGTAGAGGATTGTCCTGGAGGGCGGATTTTATTAATTTTGGTCGGGCCCGTCGTTTTTTAATTAAGTGCGCGAATTTCGAGCGACGCTTCGCACTTAGATGCTTGGATTTTCAAAATTAAAAACTGTTGGATTCCGAGAGTGAGAGGAACACTTTTTGTGAATTCTCGAGCTTTACAGACATTTTTTAAAAAGTTAATATATAATATATTTAAAAATGTAACGGAATTTACTTTTTGTTTAAAATGTTTCATTATTATTTTAAAATTATTAAATAACATAAAATCGTTTGGTAAAAATTTTGGATTATTTTATTCGAAAAAAAATCTGTCGGATCTAAATTTTTAATAAAATGCATCAAAAATGAAAAAGCTGAACGACGGCCAATTGGAAAAGTAGAAATAAAAAGTAACATTTGGACCACCAAAATAGATAAGCCAAATATAGAAAGAGCATAAATAAGTAGCGCATGAGATCAATGACTTTCGCTTATAAAGAGAATTTTTTCTGAATCTCTCTAAAACCTTCCATTCCTCATAAGCTTTAAAAACCTCTTTCCCCTTCAAACCTTCAAAAAAAAATTATTTTTCCGCTACATGCACTTTATCAATAAAAAAGACTACATGCATTTCTAACCATTCCCGGAATCCACCCTCATTAATATTCAATCCACCATCAATAAAACATTAATTCAACCTCCTCCCCCAGCCTAATTCAAAAAGATCCAGTCTCTCAGCAGCGCAACGGCCCGAGTCTCAGCCAGAGGGCAAATCGAAACAAGACGGCGACGCGCGGCCGCAATAAACCGAGAGACAGCAAGAGCCGAAGGGGATCGAAGCGAGAAGCCGCGGGAAATCGGCTCCCCGAGCTCGGGCCAATCAGCGGTGTAATCTGTTTAGGCTTCCTATTTGACACACGTGACTAACCGCACATCGGCGCGCCCGAATTGCGACGCGGAATATTTTATGAGCCCGACAGATGCGCACAGACCTCGGGATTATCTCTGTCTCTCTATATATACGCGCGAACCCTCAACACGTATATATACGTACAAACCGACTTGGCCCCTCCTGCATACTTTATTTCGCGCGGCTGTGCACTTGCTTCGGGTCTTTTGTCTGCCGGCGAGGAGTCTGATTAAATCTCCGGCGCGGCTGGGCTTCTGTTGCGAGGAGCGGCGTTGTTCGTTGGTGGGTTTTTTTGGTGTTTCTGGGGAGAGCGGGGGTGTAGCTATTAGGAGGGAAGTTTATGGGTGTGGAGTGCGCGTGGAGAGTTTTTGAAGTTGGAGTGTTTTTTTGGGATGAGATGTGTTTGGAAGTCGGGTTGAGAGTTTGCTGGGGATTTTTTGGGATTTTATATAATGACTGTTTTATTTTACCAAGCGCGAAGGAGAGTGAGAGATTATAGCAAAAACTATACATGTGTAAAATTTATGGAAATATGCATGTGACATCAATTTTGATTTGAAAAACTGTAAATTTTTAAGTTTATGAAAAACAAAGAAACTGTTATTTTAGAGAATTGAACAAAAATTAAATAGAAAATGTATTTTTATTCTAAAAAATAACTTTTGAAGATCTATTATAGCATTTTCAAAATTTTATTAATTATTAATCGATATTGTTTATCAAATTACTTATTGTTAATAATTGTCACAGATAATTTAGAGAATAGATTCGTATTTTTAGCAAACAATGAATTTTTGAAAATCATGGAAATTGAACTTTCTTAGTAATTTAATAAAACCTAATTTATTATATAGACAATTTTTTTCCTAATTAAATGCTAAAAGTAATATTTTATAAGTAAGATAACTAAATTACACCGAGATAAAAAAATCGTCTCGCTTGTTACTAAAGAACTAAATTTAGTAAAACTCAATAATTTTTGAACAGCTTATTTCTGACTCACGTAATAAAGAAAACCTGGAAAGCCATCGATGTCAAAGCTCACCTGCAACATAAAAATCACAACTTCTTAATAACCCATACAAATCCTCCATCGAAACATCCCATCTACCCACTTAACAATACCCCACCCCCAATCCCCCAACATTTAAAATAACATTCAATCACCCCAGTCAATAACCCAATACCTCCACCCACTCCCCAAACACCCGCTCAACAAAAGATCCACGAAAAGCGATCCACCGTATCGCAGCCGGCAATAATTCGCCAGATAAAACCGTATCCGAAATATTTCCGAAAATCCGTCTATTAACGACACGGCCAGCATACATCCCCCGCTCGCACGCAATCCCAATATCTCCCCCAGCAGCACGCGTCCTTTATCGTTGCATCGCGCACGAGCACTGGGGGCCGCTTAACCGCGCTGCCGGAATTTAAAATGCCGTATTACGTTACAATATCCGTAACCAGAGGGTAGTAGGGGGCTCTGCCCCCCTAGGGGGTGGCGTGAATGACTCATAGCCTTAATCGGGCGCGCGCGGCAGGGAGAAAGGCGATTTTCGGATGATGCGGCCTGCACAGGCTCCGATCCGACACGCCGAGATTGTTGCACATGTGCCGGGTTGATGTGTTTTAGGGGGTAGGGGGGGGGGTGTAAGGAAGAAGAAAAAAATATTGAGTGCCGAGAGCTGTTCGTTCCTTTTTAAGTGGGAATTATACTTGGGGAGCTCTCTTGAGGGATGTGCTGCCGAGGCCGCTTGCGCTCGTTTATCTTCATAATGCGCCGCGGACGTTTTAATATCTGCGCCTTCTGCTGATTTTCGAGAATTTTCCGGCAGTCTTTGTTGAGGGATTCGGATCATTATTCTCTGTGGTTTTTTTTTTTTTGTTTAAGTTCTTGGGTTAGGAAATTCTTTGGTTTTTTGTTTGAGAGTAGTATGAAATGATGAAAAAGATAGGAGAATGTTAATTTGTTTTTATGCAAGGAACAATGGAAAATCTTTTGTTTATTAAATTAATCTAGAAAAAATGTTTTCGAGTTTTATTTTCTATAAATGTAAAATGGTAAATTAGTTGCCTAAATTTTCTTTACTTTTGTTTAGTGGTTGGAATGTTTATTCGTTTACTATTAATTCAATAAATTTTTACTTTTATAGTAATCTTTTTAATGATTTAAAAAATATTATTTATGTACTTTAGCTATACATAATTTAGACTTAATGAAAAGTACTTGTCGTTAGTTGCTTTTAAATTTATAATTCATATTAAACTTCCAGCTTTTAGATTATAAAATATAAATTTGAAGTGGATAAGATACCGGCTATAAAAGTAAATAAAAAAATCATTATTAAAATACTATTTAGAGTAGAGCAGGTAATCGAGAATGCATACAAAATAAGTAGGCCGACGATAATACATATAGTATAAATTAACTTTTTAAGTTAATGAAGTTTCGAAATGAGCAATCAAATGGATAGCTGACTTTATTATCACTATTTTATTATAGTATTTATCATATTTCAAAAGTACAATTTAAGTAAACAAGTATAAGTTTACTTCAAAATAATTATATTTAAAAATATTATCTATATACTTGTAAGTTACAAAATTTTCGTTTTAATGAAGTGTTCTATTCCATCAAAATAATAAAAAACGAACATTGAAAGAAAGTTAATGTAAATGTACATATATTCAACATTTACATTAATTTCTCTTAATGTACATATCAAATTTTGCTTCCAGTATAAATAAAATTAACTTAAATTTAATGTATTCACGTTTTACACTGTTAGTATAGTCCGCGTAATTTTTAACTTTTATGCGTTATTGTACAGAAAATCTATTTCTACATAAAATCATGTGTTAATGTATGCTGCCCTCGACACTTCCACAGTGACACACATTTTATCAATTATTTAATTCTCTTTTAAAATATTTCACAGAAACCTTGACCCACAAAATTCAATCAACCTGATTGCTCAGTTATTCCATTACCTAAGAACCCATTGCAAATTTATAATTTACCCCAAAACACTCCGCAGCGAAATATCGCAACATCCCATCGCGAATGACAATTCTCCAAAATATTCCATTCCAGCGAACAGCCGTTAAACAAGAAAACATTATCCTAATCAACTCGGATTACCAGCTCGACTAGCCCCCAAACTTCCATCCAGCCATACCCAGCGGAAACTTTAGCCATATAAGTCCGCTGACCGAGTAACAATAGCAATCTCTATTTCATCGCCTTTCCCAAAACGACGCGCGCCCCGCCGAGTTCACTTCGATCTCCACTCCAGCTAATATTCAATGAAAACCCGCCTTTGTCGAGCGCTGCAACGATCGCCTTAAGAGGGCCAGCTGGAGGGGGGTAGCCGAGCAATTATTATGCTAATGACGCACGCCCTGAGACCTGTCGTTCCTACAAGGGCTCTCGTTTCTCGAGAGCCGTGAAATTGTATTACACTTGTTTGCCTGCGAATGCCGAGTCACGGCGAGCTCTCGCGATAAGCGCGCGTATAGATGCTCACAGACGTGTATACGCACGCGCTCGAAGGCCGGCCGATCGATCGGCTACTTTATAACCATCTATACTCATTAAAGTGACGTTTAAGTATCCGAATTACGAAATACCGAGCGCGCGGCAGCGGCCGAGTACTTGAACTAGTTTACATTACTTGGGACGTAGGAGGAGGAGGTGGAACGCGGCTCGCACAATTGATGAAGGGGTGAGGGCCGGGGGTGTAAAGTGAATCGATGAAATTTATCGGCGAGGTCGTTGATCTTTCGGCTGGTGTCAAGGGAATGGCGAGCGTTTTATCTATGTACGCGCGCGTGCGGCGGAGAGCACGAGACTGGATTGTGCTGGCTGACTTGAGGGGACAAGTGGACAGAGGGAAGAAAGGCCTTTTTTCACAAAGCTATAGTGTAGGGTTGGGATTGGCTCTGTTCGGGGCTGTATAGTTTTTAGTGTAGAGTCTATTATAGGAAGGTTGCGGAGATGACTATAGTTTGGGTTATTGTAGTGTTTTACGGTGGTAGTGTGATGAATGAAATATTTTTGAATGATTGTTTGATGACGGGTTTTTAATTTTTTATTGCGGGTGTTTGATGATTTTAGTTTAAGTATAGTATAGTGTGAATATAGTAATTTGCTGCAGTGATTATATATTCAAAGTTAGAGCCTGAAGAGTTTCAAGAAAACGAACAATATATTATCTTGTTAAAATTAAGTATCTTTTCGATATTCAGTGCAAAACGTTGGAAATTAATCTTCAAACTTAAATTGTCTTTTTACAACTAGTTGAATCCATCGAAGCTATATGAAAGGTATTCCAGCGACATAAGAATAATTTTAAATTAAAGTTTCTCATGGTGAATCTGTAAAAGCGATACGTGCAGAGCAAAAATCTAGTTAAAGAACTTAAATTAAACAAAAATTTTAAGAATATTTTAAGAATATAATATAGTGGTATTTGCAATTTGAAAATTCATAAAAAGATGAACCTAAGGATTACATAATGCCCATGCAATTGCCACACTATAGTTCAATTTTCATAACCTTTTATTACAAATTTTTAGGTCCGTACCTATTTCCAGAAAATTCTATTAAACAGAAATTATGTAACTATTAATGACAGATGTATTATCATCCATTGAAAAGTTTTATGTATTGTCAAAAATTTATATCAAAATTGTAGCAGTTTGTTTGTTTAAAATTATGAACACGATTTATTTGTGTTAAAAAAAAGTAAAAAATAATGTTGTTTTAATATTTTTTTATTATATTGCAATGGCTTTTAATATAGTTTTCAATATTGATATTTAATTCAACTTTCAATGTATATTTTTATTCGACTGTAAAACATAAAAATCAAAGATATATTTTTAAAAATACAATACAATACAGTAAATAGCAAGCACATCGTAATGTCACTGTGGAATTGGTAAACTTCACAAAGTTCAGTGTTTATTAAAGTTGTTTTGAAATGTAATACTTTCTCTAATGTGCTGAATTGTTTCAAGTATTTTAAAATATATCTAAATATTTTTGCATTTCCTTTTCACAAAACATTATATTTGTCGTAACATTTGAGATACTTTCTAGTGCGTGATCAAATTAAAATGTTGAAATCAATATTTTATGCAGTGTACGAAAAATACTTGAAATACATCTAATAAATGTAATCAACTACTAATTCTGAAAATAAAACTTTGAATCAATTCTCAGAACGCAATCCAAGTGAATTAAAAATATTCTTTATCAAAAATGTATATAAAAAAATGACTTTCGCAAACTTTCTAATACACGGCGTCCAATTAAAATTGCAACTCTCGCAATGAATAAATTACAGAAAATTACAAGCCAATTAAGGTGCCTCATCAGCCCCCATTCCAAACAGATTCCAAACTATTCAAATGACCGCAGCGCGCGGCAACACTTCGCCCCCAGGGAAAATTGCTTAATCGGACCCTACCTCTCCAGCGCTGGGAAAACGAGCGTACCGCATTTTTCCAAGAATCCTAATTCCGTCCCTCAAGCTACGTGCATGCCAAGCATTATAGACCTCACCGCGGGTAAACACAAGCCGCTCACGATATATGCACTGGCCTGGGGCTCTGGCCGTCGGGTATACAGTCCCGCGCGCAAGACAGGGACAAAACTTAATTGCGATATTCGTCACGCCATCTGGCGGTGCGCATGATGATTGACAGCGAGGGTAACTAAATCTCGTAAATTTACGTCATTTGGAATCAGGTGGATTATCGGATGGACTTTGAGGGAGCGTTTTCTTTCCAGTACGTAGCTACTGCCTCCGTATCGACACTTGCGGGGAGGCTAGAGGTAGACCTCGACATTTATATATCGCGGACGCGAGGAGTGAGAAATCGATAGTTAAATTTCCTGTGAAAAAAGGGAATAACGTACTGGCTCTGTCAAGAGCGTTTTTATTTTTCTCTTCGCCGACGGTTTATGTACATGTACATACAGACACACGTACACGCATACGCACACATACATTCACACACACGTTAGCTCAGAATCTTTGGATTTTATACGTATAAGGTGAGCTCGGAAAATATTGGATATAAATAAGGTTAAGGGCCCGTCAAGCTTATTTTCGATTTGAATAAATCGAGCGTCGACCGGGCCGCCCCCGACGTACATTGATTGTTTGGAAATATCGATTTGTTGCACACGAGACGAGAATTCCTCGAGTACGGAATCACACCGGACGAATAAAAAGTTTTGCGAATAAATCCCTAATACTAGGGATTTAATGTTCGACTGTTAGATTGACGTGTCTATGTAGAATCGAAAAATTTGGGCTTTGCTTTTGTAATTCTTGCTAGTTTAATTGGATTTTCCTTGAGCTTTTCCATTTTTCGCGTGATTTGAGGCAAAAATCTTATTTGTTGAAAAAGTTTGATTATTTTGAGATTAGAAAGAGCGTGTGTAGCAGCTGGTCCCAAATCCAATCTCAAATGCATGGTTTCCTTGAAGTTGATTAACATAATATCCTATGCGCATATCAAATAGATCTACCTTCTTGCAACTAAACTCAAAGGCTAATTTTAAAATAAAAAGAGCGTATTAGAATTTACTTTGACGGGGTTTTAATATTTTATAGGCAATTACATGTCTCATTAAAATTTTATTCACCAAGAGATAAATCGCCGAGTATTTTACAAGGAAGCATCATAAAGTATTAAAACATTCACTGAATTTTTTCCGTTCAACTATTAATACAGATTCTCAGAAAGGATATTTACTTTATAATAAAGTTTTCTTGTGCAGCTTGCATAGATTCCTGATAATAATACGTAAAAAATCTTACAAAAAACGAAAAATTAAAAAATTTCTTTCATATTGTTTAATAATTCAATTTTTCCGGAAACACTTTGCCTGTGAGCGGAAAATTATGCATTGTATAAAAAGAATTTCCATAATAACCACAGCAACAATTTTCCAATGCTAACAAATACTATAATCACCAGAGTTTTATTACCGTTAGCAACGATTATTTTTAGATATATAATATATACCTCAGCGACCCTCGCTCTGCGGAAAACCTACACCGCGAGCTCGAAAAATCCGATCTGACTCTCTCGCCGCGCGCTCTGCCTTCTCTATCGATCTCGCGGCCGGAGCTAGAGGGAGAGAGGAGAGAAATGAATATTTATTTGCCTATTTCAGCTCTTAGAAGAGAGAAAGGCAGGTACACGCAGAGACAGAGAGCTGGCACGGTGGTAGTGCGTCCGCGCAAGAGACGCGTTCTTTATGCATATGCGTGCGGCAAGAACGTTAAGGATAATCTATTCCGGGAAATAAAAGTTGGGAATAATAAAAAAAATGGCAATTGTTAGTAAAATATTCGTTTACACGGCGGAACGGTATATTTTAACGATAATTCATTTTGTAATGCGAGAGCGCGTTTTGATGCTTGTTTATTTTGCATGCGAGGAAGTTTCGAGGAAGGCGGCTTACGAAAATATCGTTTTGTACGGTTGTTTTGGAAATAAATCATTCAACGAGACTAATTTAGTAGGACTCGAGAATAGATTTCTCGTTCAATGATCCGCTAGTTATTACCTAGCTCGCTTTTGCTGACTTATACGGTTATGCAAAGCAAAAACATGTATTATATTTTATTTGTGTGCAATTTAATAACAGTGTACACAAATAGAATACTTGAAAATAATTAGCCAAAGTTGAATACAGTAGCTTTTGTATACTTTTACTTATTGAATAATAAATTAGCAGAAGTAACAGTAATCGTTATTAATACGAAACTCGAATATTATCGCTTCGAATAATATCGCAAAAAGAAATAAAATTGAAAAAAGTGACGTCATAAAAAAATGCACACGCTTATCTATAAAAAAGTTATCGTGCGTAAAACCGTCTTGGCCCCGAGGATCAACGTCTCGTGCTCCGTATTGCTTTCTCACTGAACAAGCTTTGTGATAGTAAAAAAATAGTTTTTGAAAAAACATGGTTGATATATTTAAAACCGAAATTCACTATACTTAGTTTTCACTATATTCAGTTTGCTCGTTGAAATTTTCCGTTTGCAACCAACTTACCCATTTCGGTTACAAATTATAGGATTTTTAAAAATACGTTATAGATTCTATCAAAATTAATAACTAATTATAATGGATTCTGAATCCTTTCTGGTACTTTTTACATTGGTAAAATCTGTTTTTAATATAACATATTGTGAAATTCAGATTTATATAGATATTAATATTAAAAAATGTTTTACCATTTTTCTAAAGAAAGTAATTTTCCCAAACTTCAACTATATGGGGTTACTCATTCTGCGGTGTTATCTAACCCTTTCCTAACCGACCTCTACCAACAATATTTTCATAGAATGTGATAAGAATTTAGCACTTAAGTTTTTAATCTAAATAACTCATTCTCATAATGCATACAAGCAGTTTTTTAGTTTAAATATTGTACAACATGAAACAGATTATATGAGTTTTTACGTAATTAAAGTCTTAGATGTGCAGTCTTTTTAAACATACACTTTAAAAACTACATTTCTAAAAATTTAATTTGATATACAAAACCTCATATCAAAGCTTTATAAATTTTAAATACATTTCCAAATTTCATTACACGCACTATACTTAAAACAAACAAAACGACCAAAAAAATCAGTCCAAACAAACGTCAGCTCCATTCTCAAATAAAGACAAATTCCCTTAGCGCATCGACCTTGTACCCAACACACCAGCACAATCACCAGCCCTTCACCCCCAACCATCAGCTAAACAAACGTCAACCCTTCTCCCCCCAACTCAAACCTAAAATCCAAAACGAAAACGGAGCGCCGTAATGAAAATAACAGAAACGTCAGGCTAATTGGAGCCATCCCCAGGCCGTCACGAACGCGCGCATCGCGGCGTTATCTCGCTGAAAGCCAGCGATCCCTTATTTCGCCAGCCAACTGTCCCGATATACAGAGCGAGGTCGCCCGACGTCAAGACAAATCATCAGGCAGCTCGGCGCGTACCGCAGCGCTCTATATACACCCCCACAGTCGCTCGCTCTGCGGGGTTCCTCGCGTGCCGGCCGCGCGTGGCAGCCAGCCTGCACTACGTCAGCGGCCGAGAAAAAAGTGACCTCACTTGCCTTCTCGGCCCGAGTGTATACCTTTTTCTTTTACGGAAGACCGCCACCCCAAGGCCTCCAAAGAGACGCCCACGCGCGAAGAAAAAGGAAGCTGTAGGCTGATGCGGAGTGATATTTTAGGTAAATGTTTAAGGAGCTGTATCGGCATAGATACGGAAGGCGCGTTCATTATCGCGCGCGCTCACGCGAATTGTCTTATGCGCAATTGCGCGCAAACATCCTCGAGCCCGCGCGCTTTATGCATATTTGCGCGCGCCCACACGTAAGCCCGTATGTGTGCCCGAATTTCAGTCGTATTACGCTTGTGTACGCGCGCGTTAATACACTCTGGGGCACGCGCGTGCGAGCACAATGGCACGCTTTTTTTAGTTTTATGCGTGGGTAAAAACTTTAAATCCCTCGTACAAGGATAATGAATGTACCTTTCTCTCATTATACTTTTACTTTTTACCCTTCCATTCTCTCTCTCTGCTTTTTCTCTTCCGCGCTCTCTCGTAAGAGCACCGCAAAATTTTTTTTTCTACTCCACACACAGACATAGACACGACGCATTCACGAACGCGAACTTTGATTTCGACGTACACGGGCAAAAGTGCATCTATATGTGATAGAAGACTAACAACCTCCCCTTTGTGCGTACGCATGCGTGCGCATGTGTATGTGTCTGTACGCGTGTGTGCGCGTAGAAACACTTGGGAGCGTATGCGTGAAGTATATTATCTATAACGTTCGGCGCACAAAAAGAGGGTGAGAGAACGGCGCCTATAGAGAGGGAGCTTGAAAAGCCAAAAGAGAAAGAAGAGGGGGCACGCGCGCGCCGGTAGCGCAGCCGGAAAGCATGGGGGCTGCAGCCGCCGCCGCCGCGAGCAGTGTGCGAAAAGGGGTAGGGGGGCGGCGGCGGTGGCTGCGCCGAGTGCAATTTTCAGACAATTTCAGGTAATAACTTTTGCATGTGAAATTGCAGTAATACGTTTTCCCAGCGGGTCGGTAGGTTAGTTGTGTGTATACACGCTTCCGCGCACCTATCGCCGTCTGTGCATGTGTATCTGTGTGTGTGTTATGCAAAGGCCAGCTTCCCCCGTCGGTTAATGGCCAGTAGCCGGCCGGAGCTCTCTCTGTGAGCGCGCGGGTCAGGCCTCCGGATGCTACTTACTCGCTCTCTTCCTTCCTCTGGCCTGCCCCCTCGACCGAGCGGCCGCGCGCACACACCTAAACTCTCGCCTCTTTCTCTTTCATACTGCTTTGTCTTTGCTCCTCTCGTACGCGCAAGCCGCTGCACTCTTTGCGCGACTGAGTATGTATATACTAGGAGAGACGCGCAGCAGCGCACAAGTAGAGGCCGGGTCTCCTTTACCCGCGCACTTTCGCACAATCACAATCGCCTCTCTCTCTCTTTGTCTCTATCAAATTCTCGCTTATCAAAGCACCACCCTCTGCCTCTCTTCCTCACCTTGGCAAACTCTTCCAGACTCCGTATTTTCAACAGTTCTCTCTCTTTCTATCCCCCCTCCTCTCTCTCTCTCTCTCTCTCTCTCTCTCTCTCTCTCTCTTCCTTTTTCTTCCTCTCTCTATCTCTTTCCTTCCTTCACTCACTCTCTGTCGTCCCCGATTCTGCTACTTTATATGCTGAATGATTTATGGCTTCGTGCTGCTGATGCTGATATGTCTGTACCATGCGATACCATGCTTTTAGAAATTTGCTTAAGGATCTAACGATGAGCTATTTTATGAGGATAATACGTAAACCCAGAACTTATCTTTTTTGGACTAAATACGCGAAAACGGGATTTTTTATTTTTAAGTCCAACAAGACGAAAATTGAGGCGAACATTTGCAGATGTAACCCCAACATTTTTATGAAAGTATGTACCGCGCGAATAATATATCATTGTATATGGTTATGTAGGTCAGCTGTCGGTGATCAATAAACAGAACTTTGGTAAAACAATCTTTACTTTAAATATAATAAAATTCCGTTCTCGAATAAAGATGCTAATAATAATGGCCATGATTATTATTTTAAGACAACAGTTTTTGTAACGCTGAATTAATAATAATAAGCAAAATGTACTCTTTCGAGTAATCCATTTGTGTCAGACGTTTTGCTGTGCCACATTTCAAAAATGAACATAATTAAGAACAAGACACATTATTATGCATTTTGCAAATGCAGCATTAAGTTTTCAATTCACTGATTCAGAAATGCATTGCCATTTCAGTGAATACGTGATTTTCAATTGAATCTAGATCAAATGTTCTCATGCAAATGGCTATTAATTCCAACATGCAATCATATTTCCTACACACTATATTAAAGCAATCAATATTCGCCACGGCAAAGATAATAATCTTTAATCATAGTGATAGAATAAGTGTTGACACTGGTTTAGTACCATCGATCTAATACAAAGAACAATTTGAGAAATAGCGACTATGTTTTTTTTCGCATTCAAGATATTGGCAGCTATATTTTTAATGTTATAATTTATATAACATTTTTATGCATATATTAAGAGTATAGTATAAGAGCTTGTTTATTTATTATAGGTCAAAAGTGTGTATAAGTAGAAACTAATGTATTTACTGCGTTAAAAACTTTTAATTTGATAATCTCAAAACAATCTATGTCCTAGTTTAGTATTCTAATGCAGCTGCATTAGCGTTTTAGCTCTATTGTATAGTTAGTAAAACGTTAGTATAATCAAATAATTATAGTACTGAATCAAAAACATTGCAATAGGAATTACCTAATTTAATCCCGTAAAGCATGTATTAATTCAGGCATTCTGATAACGGCAGAAAGCCATATGTGCAAATGACATTACTTGCTGATCCTCGAGATTATAAATTTAATGCTATAATTGTAATGCAATCCTTTCCATTTAATCGACTAAATCGAATTTTTAGTAAATAATTAATGGTATTCCACTTCGGGTTAATGCGCGTAAATAATAAATCTCCTTAAATTATCCCTTCATTTTTCTTCAATTAATCAACAAATTAACCTACTTCTTACAATTAATAAACGTCCAATCTGCCCCATCAAATCGAAACAACATCCTCCTCACCTCCACAATCTTAAAAACCCCCAAAGTAAACCAAACTCACCCCCATCTATTCACCTCATTTAACAACCCATCCGCAAAACGCGCAAAAAGTCCACTTTTCATCGCAACGCGAAAGAGCACACAGCACGCCAGGCAGAATCGTTAAGCTCCCACGCTTGTATACACACACAGGCCGGCCTATCTCAGCGCTGCCGCTCGATTTATCTCCATCTCTTTATGGGCCGAGCCGCGCTCCTCGCGCGTCCGGCAATTTCGCATTTATCTACGAGCCTATGAGCTGCGGCGCCTGCCTTGGCGCCGGCCGCAACATACATTCTCATCGATAGCCTCGCGCCGCGCTTCTCTCTCCGTGTTTATCTTCTCGCAAAATGTAAATAAGCCCGAGCGTGTTTGTCGAGCTCGAATTGTGACGTGCCCGATGCGGAATAGCCATTCCGAGCTGTATACGCGCGTATTCCCGGAGGCGTCGTTAGGTTATACTTAGCGTTGCGAATGTCATGCTTGTGAGTACGGGGAGGCTTTGGATTAGCGGTGTGACTGGGGGAGTTGTTGTTTTTGCGTGATCTTTTGGTGCGCTGCTTGATTATATTAATTTTAGGTGAATGGGGTGGAGTTGCTTGTTTATGCATTTTTAAATCGAAGGGGGAGTCACGCGAGATTTTGGGTTAAGTAGAGTAGGATAGAGTTTGGTCGGACATGGTGTTATGAGTTTGTGATGTTGATTGTCATAAAAAATAAATTAATTATATTGGTAGCGGATGCTGATATGTAGATTAGAACGGCAGAGCAAACACTTTTATATGCTCGGGTCGTTGTTATCAAAAACAAGGAGAAACATTTATTACCTTCATTTCCTTTCTAATCACTTGATCAGCTATGATTATTTTTCTGTACTAAATGTATCTCGCAGATCAAATCTAAATGAAAATAACTGGCAATAAAGACTAATCTAGAACTGGATAAATCTTAAATTTTGGACTTTGTAAGTTAGTAAAAAAATTTATTACTCTTTTACTTGTATTTTTTCCCTTACGAAATAAAGTAGCCGAATTGGGATTTTTACAAGCACTTCACTGTTTTACTACACTTTTAATCATTATTATTTTCATTTGGACAGAAATGAAGGAAAATTTTCCAAACAATTTTTGATAAATTTCTCAAATTGAAATATACATATTGTTTCTAATAATATAATAAATATTATTTGCAATAATTGTTCATATAAATAATTATTTATTTTTAAGAAGAATACTTCAAGTCTAATTATTACTTTAATTAGAGTGCAAATAGGTCGAGACTCTTAAAAACAGTCATTAAAGGTTTATATTATTATAAAATAAAATAACACGATCTACTTTTTAATTTTAGCATACATTAATAAATTCAATAATCAGAATTTTTATATTAATGATCAATCAGGCTATTATTGAATTAAATGCAACAACAACAAATACATAAACATCATTTCATCACGTTATTCTTATCACGACTTACTAAGTCAGTTTTCCATGTTTACACAAACCTTACCATAACAAAACTTCAGCCCCCTCAACCACATACAACTCCACTTCTACAACGACATAATAATCAACCTATATTAAAACTCTCACATACAAGCCTGCCTTCCCCCGATCGGCGATTCGCATCCGCCTAACGAACCCGACAAAAGGAACCCCCTTAACTTTCTGCATTAAGTAAAGTAACTTTTTACCCAACCACTCTCCCTCCCCCTCTTCTTGCACTCGCCTCTGTCTTTATTTTCTTTTCGCCTCTCTTTCATTACCTCGTTCTCCTCTCCGCTCCTCCGTCGTCGTTTGTTTGCCTAAGTACCCGCGCGACTGCCTAGAATACGCGTACACGTATAATCTAGTCCGCCGACTCGTTGTTTTTCTTCTGAATATGCGCGCAACTAGTGATACAACCCAAACGCCCACGCATACACACACACAACTCTGCCCTTGCATGCATTGCTACGAGGGAGCGCGTGTATATTTCGTTTCAACTTTTTCGCGTGTGCCCTCGCAGGAACTCTGCAAATTAATAACTCTATTTTCTCGGGGGCTGGAGGATCGTTGGTGGAAAGGGGGGGGGGGGGCATTTTTTTTTCCCTCGGTTTTGTATTTTATGGTTAAATGAATTTTCGCATGCGCGTCCGCGCTTTTGTACTGGCGGAGAAGAATAACAGACTTGGGGTGAGGGGTCCGTTCGCTTTATTTTTTTGAAAATGTTCGGGGCTAATGGAAACTAAATTTTCCTTCGCTTGCCGCGAACGAAGTTAGGAGTTTTGTGTATAAAAATGACCGGGCGAATGTTACGGTTTTCTGGAGAGATTTATTTTAAAAGTTCGTCATGTTAATAAAACGAATTGCTAGCAAGTTTATTTTTAATATGTATTTCATTTTATAAAAAAGCAAAATTGGTATACTTTTATTATCGTGTGAAATATGTTGACTATTTTTCGTAATGCATTTATTTTAATTAGATGTTCAGTGGTAAACTTGAGTAACGAATCGTGCAGGTTTTGGTATCATTAGTCATCATTAGCTTCCGTCCTTAATTAGATTGATCTATGTTTTCCCGAGTTCTTTTTTCTTAGTTCCTTCCTTGAATAAAAAGGATTTGCGTCACAAGTGTATTACCATCAATGTGTACACATCCGCTTTTGTCATTAAACGCAAAAATATTTATTTTCGTCAAATGTATAAATAATCACACAAAAATAATGTAGATCCGTTATTCAAAGAGCGATTAATTAGCGACAAAAATATCGTTCACAATTGATTATTCAAATCATCCCTAGTTATAGGTCAAGTATCTTATAAAAATAAACACGAGGCTCCAATAATTATTCAATTCCTAAATAAAACCCATTTTCATTTCCCGATCTAAATAATTACATTAATTCATTTTCTTCCTCCCACCTACATTACCCACTCTCATAACCGCATTAAAACTTATAAAATCCCATCAAACCCATCACAATAACCCACTAAACACTCGAACCGGAAACCCATCCAAAAGTCCATTAGCAATAACAACAACCGATGAAAAATATAATCACCTCCATTCCTTAGCTCTCTCTCTCTCTCTCTCACGCCGTAAAATCTGCAGCCTCTCGCCAAGTTAAACTCCCAGGCGCAGAGCAGTTAATATTTCATTGAAAAGAATCGCCGAGAGGCCATGGCTAGCTGCTCAAGTACCACTCGGCTCGCGCGCTGAACTCTCGGTATACCTACAGGGAAATAAATAAAGGGGGAGGTGGGACCCGGAGAAAACTTTTGTCTACGGGGAAATAAACATTAGACGATTAATCCTGGCGCGATCGTTCGCGCAACAAAGTTAACTCGGACTAAAACAGTGCGATCCGGGGCAGGCGCGCGCGCGCCCGCTTAAACTATCCCCATAAATTCCCGGGGAATGCTTAATATTCCGGCAGCCGCGTGGGGGCATTTTTCGTAAGCTCGGGCAAAGCGAGCGCTCCGGGAAAATTGATAATACTTTGTCGCTTGCCGATTGCCGATCGTTGCTCGCTGAGCCCTTTTTACGGGTTTAACTTTTTTTTTGGGGAGTGAATATAAATCAGGTGTTTGGGGTGTTTGATAAATGGGGGTTTTTTCGTGGTGATTTCTAAAGTTGTTTATATCGTGAATTTTTTAACCTGCTTTTTAGAATACGTATATCCGTATGAAAAAGTAATAGAGGGATAATAAAACACATTTCTGCGGAAACTTTCTAAATCGGTAAATATTTATCAAACAGCTTACCGATCCGCAGCAGCATCACAAAAAACCAAGTACACATTAAAGCCTGCCAAGCGATAAAATTCAACGGCCATCCTAGCGGCCGCTTCACGAATGACAATTAAATCGCTGACAATCCATTATATCGGCGTTATATCGAGCCCGAGGCTTCAGAAATTAAATAACGCAACAAACACTCGATCCCCGCCGCTAATCCAAAAATAACGACGCTCTCAAGCTCGGCTGCACTCAGAGCCATTCGAGAGAGCCACTATGGATTTCGATCAGCGATAATCCCGAGCTTTCAGGGCCGCTCGGGAAAAGAATGCCGCCGAGATTTATCGCGCATAAATACATATCGATGTAGATAGACTTGCCGCGACTTTTTATCATCTCTCACGGCGTGGTAGAACACATCGGGGTTATTTGTCGCGCGGGCGCTGCAGGAGAGATGGAGAAATCATGTCACTTTACGACTTGTATACCCAGACGCGCCGTTTCCTTCGTCCCGGGCCATTTGTAGCTCCGCGAAACCTGGAGATTTATCAAGAGTCACGCACGTTTACTGCCGCGGCGTTGGAATAAAGGAGGAATCGAAGAGCGCGGTTTGTATAGTTTCGCGGGGAGTGCGGCTGGTTTATTCTGGTGCTTTCTGGGGTTATTAGGATGTTGCGTGGATGGGGGTGTAAATGTGATGGTGGGAATCTATTTGGTGATGATGATGGAGAAATTGAAATGTGGGTTTTTTTATTCGGTTTAAATATTTAAAAAATACTAAGTAAATTATTGTTTTTACTGCATATCTATATATTATTGATCAAATTTATTAGTAGAAATAACTTTTTAAATCAATTTATTAAATTCTTAATTTTTTTGTTTTTGTACATATAATTCGTACAGAATTTAATAAATAATACATAAACTCAATAACGAATTTATCGAAATACAAACATAAAATTTATCCTGTTGTAATCTAAATTAAGGATAAACAAGATTTATTTTTTTTCACGAGTTTAAAAATATATTTAAGAACAAATTTGCAAGCGTTTTACAAAAATACAAAAATTAAAAAAAAAACGAAAATAAATGAAATTATTCGTATAAATTGTAGCAATATTATTACCATTTCATACGTAAAACATTTTTACATTAATTAATATTGAAGGTTAATTACAAGTATATAAACTTTATTTACTTCAATCTGAACATGAGAAATAATTTTAAATTATGAAAGAAAAATTTTATTAGACTAACAGCTATCGAATCTCCGAGAAGCACCCTTAATCTATACCCACTCTGCAAATAATTCATGCGCGTATAAAAATATGTTTCTCAACTTTTACATCAGGGCAAAAGTTACAGAAATTAATCAGAAAAAAAAAAATCGACTAGCGGTGATTGCATAACGAAGCAGTTTGCATTCACCCATGAATTTATGCGCAAAAGTTCGGCTCAAACGGCAACATTTCCCTGCCTTTTCCGACAGCACGGGAAAACTCTTTAAATTTTAAGCTATTCGCTTTGTACAGATTAGCCCTCGTGCAATCTAGCTCCGCTATCCTAGACTAGGTTAAATCGGAAATTCTAATGTAAATAGGGTGTGTAACGCGTATACTCGCGTTTGTAGCGCGACACGTAATATTGCAAAGTTACATAAGAAATTATTGATTAATCCAATAGCGTTTCTCTTATAGGTGATTGACATTGCATTTACTATTCTTCGTTACACTTTATAAATATATTGTATTTCACAGAAAACGCTAAATTATTTCTCACCACATATCTCACTCTTACTCCATAACATTCCCTTAACTTTCCACATTAACTTCTTCACTATTACATTTCTCTTATACTCACTCCATGGCTATTTCTTTTTATCCCATCGTACCTCATCGAGCTATCACAGACGGCGCATTTTACGCTTCCCTTTTCCTCTCGCACTGTCGATCACCGAGACAGCTATATACGTATATAGCGCGAACAAACGGAGCGAGGAGAGAAAGAAAGAGAAAGCTGTCTCTCTCCAGCCGAGGCGAGTGTTAATGCGGAAAATCCGCGGGGCCAAAGCCCATTTAGCGGCGGCTAAGATTACGGCTAATGCGGCTCCGATAAGGATTACCGGCTCGGCGCTACTTTCTTTCGCTTCTTCGTTCTTTTAAAATGAAATATCCGCGAGTCGAGGCTCGTCCTTTATGTACACCTCCGGCGCTCTAAATAATCGAGGACGCGACGCGCGCGTATCGACTGCTTTGGCTTATAGACTTCTTTTAGCGGTTCTTTCCCAATCTAAAGTAGGACGGTCGTATTTTGCTTGCGATTATTTAATTGGCTCGATTATTATTTTTGTATCGGCGAGACTTGAGGCTTTGGATGAGTTGGTTCATGGCCGGTTTTGAATAGAGTAAGGTCGTATAGTGAGCTGTCTATTATTTGTGAGAAAGATAATGAAGAGTTTGAGTTAAAGATCTGTATCTGATTATTCGAATTAGTTTAGTGAGAAGAAGATTGCGGATTTATTGATGAGATGTTTATGTGGGTGGAATTTTGTAAGATTTTAAAGAAGTCGATAAAGTTTTTAGTTGTACGTCAGCAGTATAGTAATAATGATTTTTTAAGCCAGATATTTCCTTTTCTCTAATGTAAATTGAACGCCTTTAATTAATGCCGACCTCTGGACTTTGTACTTTGCGTTCGTAAGATTGATTAGTACGTTGATTTTTTCGGTTTAAATTTTACTTTATTTAACTTTTAGTTCTATATATTTTTTACTTTTAATTTGCTGCTATACTTTTTTCGTAACTAGTATCTTTAAAACATCCACGAACGATCACTTCACTCTCATTAAATATAAATCGCACTTCAACTTAAATTTTCTTTAAGGCAGTGAAGATCATTCGTAAAAGTGACGAGAAAGCTTTTAGGTGTAATTTCAAGATACAGAGCTAGGAACGTTATTACCGACTAGGTTAAGAGACTTTAGAGTACATCTT
This sequence comes from Eupelmus urozonus, assembly GCA_900480035.1. NCBI lineage: Eukaryota > Metazoa > Arthropoda > Insecta > Hymenoptera > Eupelmidae > Eupelmus > Eupelmus urozonus. The sequence goes on along the minus strand of UELX01000670.1, from coordinate 10,471 downwards.
TAGGTGGAATCAAAGAAAGACAGTAATATACCTTCGGAGTGTTGATTTTGATTGGGCTGTGAAAACTGTCTTTCTATGTTAATTACTTTAGTCCTTTTGCATAAAAACATTAAGTAATTCAAGTTTGTAAAGTTTAATAGGGATTTGAAAGTCTCGGTGTTTAAAAGTCCATTACATTGTCTAAAACAACAAAGTAAACATTCTACTGTAAATTAAGTAGAATATCCTTGGTATGATCAGACACGTTCATTCAAATGAAGTATTTGCATTGACATTTATATTTCGTACTTTGTAAAATCAATTATGCTTTATAACAATGTTTGCAACTATTGATGATAATTTTTACAATTTATCCGTGGCGTAATTATCTTATAACAAATTATAAAAATTTTTATATAACTGGTAAAAATGTAACTTTTTATATTTTCAAGAATTACGTGAAGAGACCATAAACTCTTTCCTCAATATCAATTAAAATTATAAACAAAGTTAATAAAGTTTAATTTTGACATCAAAGAAATTGAAAATCTATTTTAAAATAATTACTAATAAAGCTCTAGAGAATATATATTTTAATCAAATTTAATTTCCGTACAGATACAGTAAAGTCTACTACTCTGCTCTATTTGTAATTGAGAAATTTCTGAATAGAAATGGAAGCGACAAATTCATGAGAAAGGCTTTAATGAATAACTTCTCAAAAATAAATTACATCGAATGTGGTAATGCTACCCGAATGTCCCCAATTAGTACAATGAAACAGCTTACAGGAACAAATCGATGTGAAACGGCTTGAAACGGTGACAAAGACAAATTTACTCAATTATTTTCTAGCGTTCGTTTAGAAGAGTTAAGACTCCGGTCAGTTTAATTAATATTGAAACTAATTACATATATATTGCAAATGTACTGAGAATGGATTACAGTTTATGAAAGGTAAATTGATATAAAATAATACTAATAATATTTAATGATTAAATGTTATAAATCAAGAAAATCAAATAAATTTCGACACTAATTTCACGTGATAATAATCCGACTGTCATACGTTCTTTCAAGCTCAATTACATCAGACTAAATTCAATGTTGTGGAAACTGGAATAGTGGACTACTGTTCATTGTAAAGTCTCCATATAATCACGTAATTATTATTGGAACGTTCACCTTATCGTAGATGATTATCTCACAAGCTGAATTCATTGAATGAAAAGTTTCAATAATTTAAGTGTAATAATATAATCAAGGAATTAGTGTTAGATAACTAATAAAATGGTACTATTTGAATATGTATACGTATCTCTTGAATTTACTATCTCTTCTATCTCCACGATTTACTTTTATTAATTATTTTAAATTCGACATTAACAACCAGCTAGAATCGATGAATTAATATTCTCTCGAAAATATCTCGAACAGTTCATCAAGGAATTCCTGATTACTACTAATTTACATCAATTTCATTTAATAATCTACTTTAATTCCAAACGAAACGCAATCAAGAAACATATCAATCAGCCAGCAGCCAATCTGACGAGCGCAGCATCGAAATAATTCAATCCCGCACACACTGTTAAAACTTATTAGGCTAATGTAATCAAAATTGCATAACGTAATAAAGCCACTCGCGCCGATAGAATCCAATCGCAACTTGTCAAACTGCTAAAATTCAACCCGCTCTCCCGCGTATCAAAATCAATCGGCCCACGTCACTCTTATTTCCTCCAATCCTCCACTAGCACCTCCGAAACGGCAATCGCCGAGCGTTTGGCCAATACCCCCGTCGTGTACCTCGATAATCGTTTCGGCGATAGTCGGCGAAAATCATCGCTAATCGAAAGTCACGAGATATCGGGCCGCCCAGCCAATTTTCATTTTCGGCCGTGGCCAGTGGCTGCAATGATCATTAATTGTTATCGGGGCGTGTAATAATGAGAGATTAGTACGCGCGCGCGCGAGCCCTCGGCAGGATATGGGCTCGGCTCCTGCGCTCCTGTGTTCCTCTGTATTTCAATTAAACGGTTAAATGCCTCGATGCTAATCCGCGAAGCGGCGGCCGCGCGGGTCATTATTGTGCCGGGACGAGGGAGGGAGGGAGAGAGTTCATCCGCTTCGAAATTCGATGAACCGGGGGTACCGATTGCCTGGCTGCCGGTGAGTTCAAAGAAATGCGGGATTACGGCTGCGGTGAGATGGGTGGTGCGAGGGTTGAGGACGGTTCGGTGTTGGAGGATTTTTAGAGACCGGTTTTGATTCGTTTGGTGGAGATATTATTTGTGGGTTTTGATGGATTTATATTTTATGGTTTGGAAAAAGTAGGATTGTTACAATTTTATGTATGTTTATATTAATTTTTATTTATATGCTTCGTGTGTCTATTTTAATATGACGTTTTCTGAGTTTTAGTATTACATTATTGTATTTTTTTCCTCGAATATTTTTGTAAAACAGTTTTTCATTAGAATTGATATTATTCTCGTGTATTTGTTATACTATTTCGTCAGTCCAAAAAATACTCTGAAAGGTATTCATTTATTGAAAAAATGTATGAATAATATGAATAATATGAATAATTGATGGGTTTATTGGGTTATTGATAAGAACCTTTTAGAAATTGGCGCCATATTTCAGGGAGTTAAAAATTGAAGTTAAAAAGAAGTCGTAGCCATTAGCCGTGTCCAGGTTTATTCTTTTTTTATTTCACTTCTTCGTAAAAATTAGAACTTTGGGAATTCGGCACTGACTTCAAAAAGCTTTTTATCGATTATTTATTCATTTTCCTATTTTATACTTTTTAGAGTGTTTTTCAAAGTTAGCTTTTTTATAAAAAACTTTTTTATTTTGTTAATACAATCGGTATTTTGCAAAGAAATACAAGTATTGATTATATTAATTAATAATATATTTGTAATATTATAATACATACACCGTAGTGCACCTTACACTTAACTTTTACATTATTCGACAACGACGACTCGACGACTGACTCTCCAGAATTTATTGACTCTATTTATAAGCAGCAAATTGTCTACTCAGCTTTGCTGGCATTTTGGAGAGTTTGTTGCACTCTTTAGCTGTGCTTTTAAGCAATTCACTCACACACACACACATAGCATAAATTTAATATTTCAACATGTTTCACACATTTTTAGTTGTATCAACTACATGAACGTGTACATATTTGATTCAGTATGTGGTAAAGAGATAACAGTGGTTAAACATACAGAAAGAAAAACTTACAAAAAAGCAAAAGATAATACTGGTCGAATTATGAACACCTTAAATAAAATTTAAATTTTAGCGTGAAGGAGTTTCACGGGCCTGGTTTCGAATCCACACAATAGTACGTTTCCACTCTTTTTATATTTAAAATCCGGATAATAAAATCTGTGAAAAACTGTTGTCAGAAGTGGAACCTTATCACGTCGTCTACAAATGGACTGTCTGTTCGCAAATTATCTACTTTATCATCTTGATTAATAATAGAAGCTGTTATTTCTTTCAAACGGTATCATTCGCATAAATAAGCTGCCTAGACGCAAAAATAAGAGGAATCGTAGGATACGCCTGTTACGCACCGTGAAAGCAGTCGTAGCGAGGATCCGAGTAAGACAGAAATTAGTTGGCAGTCGATAAGGAGGATTTTTAATGAAATATGAGGCTTAAGAAGTATAAACGACGGAGATGTCGTTTTCCTGGCTTAAGACATGTCACATGTGAAGAAGTGACGACTCAGGAGAAATGCATAGCCGCACGATATGCAGACAATACGAAACTCAGCGAGTATCGGTGGAAGTTAGTTCAGTGGTTAGAGCACTCGCTTTCGGCGTGGAGAATTTTCGCGGGCCCAGGTTTGAATCTACACAATAGCATGTTTACACCTTTTTTATAATTAAAATCCGGATGATAAAATCTATGACAATATTCTTCAAGATGATGTTAAGTTAAAATAAAAGTCTGGTTTTTTAAAATGCAGTTATATGTATTTAGATAAATTCTTTATAATACACAATTATAATGAATAATATCATCTGAAAAAATTTAATTACTTTGTCATATTACAACGATTAATGAAATGAATTATAGGTCATTTAGTACTATATTTACTATTACTATTCTCATAAAAATGTATGATGATCAATGCTTGAAAAATAAAATTTATCTTTAAAATCATTTTGAAAAAGTATTATCTTCAGTTTTTTAAACTTTTGTATCTTATGCAAAGGATTAAAAAAATACTTAATATGCTAACGTTATAAATTCAATACTATAATTTAACATATTAAATCTATGGAGCTATATCATGCGTGACAAAAGTTCCATTTTCTCTACCAAATTCACCTGCGTAAAGTTATTTTACTTTGTGTGATAATTTTCTTGCTCTAGAATTAAATTATCATAATTCTAGTTAAACTTGAAGTTCAAAACTAATCTGTACTCGCAAGAATTACTACCATAATTTTCCTAGTTACGATGACTTGACTTTATAAAAAATATTTACTTCATTTTATCTTTTCTCAGAATGATAAATTTTAAAGAAGTAAAACGAAAATCAAAGAAAAGATTTATGGAAATTTTATTCTTGTTATCAGTATATTTATACCCCCAGCGATATGAGTTTAAAAATTTATAAATCATATCCTTCAAGATGAAATAAAATAATTATAACTTTTTAATAACCATCGGACTAATGGAAAATCTTCATTCTGAAAAACTATTTCACTTTTTGGCATTTATGTAACTGTAAAAGTTTTCCCCTGGAATTCCTTGAATCTCAAAGAAGAGTGACTTTCACATTAAAACCTCGAAATAAAACTTTTCGACTCATCATCAAAAAGCCTTTTGTTTCAAACAGAAACACCCGGAAGTGCCTCGGAACTTTTTTTTCTTTTTTTTTCGCCTTTTTATGCGCCGCGTTTGTTCGTATCAATGTTTTCCACTTTACGATGGCCATTAAATTAAAAAGCGCCTTTATCCTCTCTCTTTCTCCCAAGGCGCGCGAATTATCATTTTCGCATTAAGCACTGGAAGTGACGCTTAAATTCCGAGCGATAAAAGAAATTACGTCGAACCGGCCGAGATGCGCTCGAAAGCAAGCAGGAAGTAAACGCAGAGCCGACGGATGATGATGAAGGCGCTTTTCAGCCTTCACGATAACGAAAGTTTGCGCTTCGCTTCTTTTACGTGCTATTACATGCAAAATAAAGGCAATTTATTAAATTGCCTTGTATAAAAATGTACAGATTTAGCTGCGTTTAATTCTTATTTAAATTTGTAAAAAAGACGTTCTGTTCACTTTATAAAAAGACGCGACGGGATATTGAATTTAATGTTAATTGAGCCATTACTATTGAAGTAACTATTCATCCATAAATTTATCAGGGTTTTTCATAGTGTATTATATAGCCATAAATCAATATTACTAGAATTAATAATTTTCAGAGCATGTTTCTTATAAAGCAGATAAAAGAAATAGGATTCCAAAGTAATGAATTTTACAATCAGGACGACAAAATCAAATTTTTTAAAATAGTCGTTTATAAATTCATAGAAAAACCTATTTTAATAAGCAGTTACTACGAAATCCTGCAAAAAATGGTACTATATTCAATTTGTATGAAATTCAAAACATGAAGCAATGAACTTAATCAATTTTATTGATTTATAAATACACATAAAACATCCAATCCCATTAAAACTTGATAGCTTTGTATTTCTTGGAAAACTTATAACTATTCAATTTTGTAAAAAATAAAAACATAAAGCAGTGAATATCTTCGATGTGAATTCTTGATTACTATCGATGCTGAGAATAATCTCGCACAGAAAAAGATTAGCGTAATACTGAATAAAAAGCTTAACATCGTCCTTTTAACTTTTTTACAGCTATTAAAAAAAAATTATATAAAAATTCGAAATCGATGATAAAAAATCATGAAAATGTTTACTTAATTTTAACGAATCGAACGAATATCTAGTGCCATTCCTATCTAAATTATAACATAAATTACCCTTTACTAGAATTATCAAATTATATTCCACTATACACCTTTCGTCATTACAATACCATCTTAAAAAAAGGAAACCAACCCAAGCATCGTAAGCTCCAATACCAGACGGAAAATACCAGCGCATTCCCCGAAAGATTTGCGCGAATTCTCTAATCACCCTGAGAATCTCTCTCTCTCTCTCTCTCTCTCTCTCTCTCTCTCTCTCTCTCTCTCTCTCTCTCTCTCTCTCTTTCTCTTGCGCTGTGGAGCATAATGGACACCGCGAGGGATTAGCCATCCACATTGGCGAAGATAAGTCGCGCGTGATTTCCGGTCGCGCTGTGGCCGAGATCGATAATGACTCTGGCTGTGAATGGAAACGGATCGCCTCGATGTTCACGAGCTTTTTTACTGCCTCGCGCAACGTTTTAGCGCTCGATCGCTTCTTCCTTGGAATTGAAACACGTATAGGAATGCGTTTTGCGAGAGGAAAAAGAGGTGGTTTGCGAGAAGAACGCGGATTTGTGGAAGAACGCGAGGTGTGGTGGTTGATTAATTGGCGTTCTGGAAAGAATTTTGTTTTTGATAGTACAAAGAATCTTTTGATTGTTTGAAGAACCTTTGTCTTTAGCCGGAAAAGTCTGTTTTCGATGCACGTATAAAGCGTTTAGATAATCGAAAATTTCGAACGATTCTGGTAGTGCGGTCAGGGTTTTCTATTCCTTTCCGCTAGAATAATGGAAATTACTGCTCAAAGAAATTTTCATTAGCGTTGATGTTTCCAAATATTGAAAATTTTTCAATCTCAAAGCCAAAATTTAATTTAGTTTTTAAAATTGCCAAAATTTGAATGTCAATTTTAAAACAATAGGAAAAGTTTTGTATATATGTAGAGAAAGCATTTTTCCGACAAAGATAATAATTTTAGCACTCCTGATATTCTCAGACGCCTGAAATAACAATTCTTCCACAAATATTATACTCGGTTAATACAAAACGGTTTCCTTCTTCGTTATACAGAATTCTATATAAGTATTATAATTTTATGAAAATCCGATTTCCTTTCAGAATTTCCTTACAGAATGTACTTACTAGAAGTATTATAATTTTAAGATTGACAAGAATTGATGATTTTATAAAATTGGGTTAAAGTAAGAATAGCTGTAATTATCAAATGATTGATTGATCGGTTCCGTTTTAAATATATATGAATAAGCTTCAGGTATAAATTTCTTAAAGATGCAATAATTTTATACATGAAAAATGGTACGGATATCGAAAATTCATTCTGGTTTGTTTATCAAAGTACAAAATATTTTACATTTCCATTATTCATATGTATATGTTCTGATATCGGAATTATTATTTATTTCTTTATTAATTATTGAATTCAGATTTTATAAAAGAATATTTCAACAAAAACTCAGTTCTCATTGAAATACTTCCATGCTTGTAAATTTCAGCCGGATCCGTAAAAATCTCTGACGCAAGAAATTAATGCGTTGAATGAAACGTTTTTAAAGTTTTAATAATTTGTGCATTTAAATGTAAATTTCTCTTCTGAAATCATTGTAACTTTATTCATTTTTCCCATTTTAACATTTAGGAAGCCCGAACTCTTCTTGAAACTCTAAATTTTGTAAAAAGACAATCAACTTTTCATTCTACCAAAATTGATGTACCTTTTCTTAATTGTTATAAAATTTCATTTTTTAAATCTAATTACTAAACTTTTTCTTGCTATATCCTTTTTATAGAGTCACAATTGAAAATAACGTACATTCAATGTTTCCAGAGCAGCGACAATCAACGTTTTTATAACCATTCTTAAAAATTTTACCCAATCTACAAGAACGATAATATTTCTACCCACATCAAAAATTATCCCAAGTAATAAAATCCTGAATTCAAACCCCTGATTGTACTCGAAAAACTCATGAATAAAATCACGCATCACGTCTCGGCTGACGTAGAAAAATGACCCGACACCTTTCCAAAGGCGGCCGCGCTCGCGCCTGATTTCGCAGAATTTTAAAATTCAAAACTCCAGCGCGGGAAAATCGAACGCTGCGGAACTTTCGGCAATATCGGCGAGCCGCGATAAAGAGGAAGAACGAGGAAGAAAGAAAGCAGGGAGCCAGCGCAATGTATCTTCGATCTCGAAGAAGCGAGAAAGAGAACTCGCGCTCTCTATAGTGCGCTTTCCGCAAAAATAAGGGTCGGAGCTCAGCCCCGTATTTCGCAGGGCCGCAGTCGTCTATTCTCGGGGTTGCGCCGAAAATGCGAAAAAGAGCCGATAGATAAATGTGAAATTTAACGCCCCGCGGCCGCCGGAGCCGCGAAATAAAAGAGCGCGAGAATTCTTCGGGATTCTTCGGGCTGAAAAGAAAGATAAAAGGCAGGAAGATTTAGGAGGGCGCGCGCCGCGCGAGGGGCTGGCTCTCTCTCTCTCGTGCCGGCGAAGGATAGAGAAGGTAATTGTTCAAAATCAGGTCAGTTTCAGCTGCGCGCCGCTACTGCGCGCTGGGAGCGTACGTCTCGATGTTTGGATAATGGACCGATATCGGGCCGATGTTTGATTAGTTTTCCGATATTCGGCCAATGTTATCGAATGGTTATTAATAGTCCCTGTCGTGTTGTGCCTTTTTTTTGCGCTCGGTGGAAGCTGACGAGTTTTGCAGCTTTATTAAACCGAAGAAACGCGTGCTTAACGATATATTCGTAATTTACAAACGAGTTCGCAGAAGTAAAATGAATTTCGTGTTTGCGAAAGTATAATGTGGATTTATTCGTTCGCCGCGATGTTCGAACAATGGTAGGGGTATAATGTTCGAGTCTATAGGTATACGAATATAAAAACAAATAAATTAGCATAAATTTGTTTTGCCTTTTCAATAATTTATTACCCGTACACTTCGTTTGCATAAATTAAGTTGCGTTTGAGTTTACGGAGAGCCGGCGCTGGCGCGAACGAAAAAAAGCAACTATATACATACACATCCTTCCGCAAAACAAAGCTCGCAATCTAGCGGTTCGCATAAAATACAACCTTTCCCGTTTTTATTCGCGTCGGGAAAAAGAATGTTAAGTAAAATTTACATAGGCTTATATGAATCTCCCTCCCTCTCGCAAAAACTTGCGTAGATTCTCCATCGACCCGTGTAAATTTTACATGTCTTCTTCCCCTCCAGTCATTTTACACGTTTACTCGCCGCGAGCTCGAAGGGTTAGAGACAATCTCCGGCGTAGTCGCGCACACGTACAAACCCTCGTTTTTCCATATAAAATAAACTTTTTTCCCTCGCTCGCGCGGCCAAAGAGGAATAAAAAAGCTTCACGCTCGGCTCGGCAAAATAGAATTTTTGCCAAATTTATCGACGATAAAAAAGTTATTTTTTAGCGCGTCGCGAATACAGATCTTCTTCTATTGGCGCAAGAGCTAGTTTCGCGCAGAACGTAAATAAATACAATAGAGGAAAAGAAACGATCCACTTTAAAATTAAGATAATCCCAGATTCATCAAAGTAAAACTAGCAGAAGATCAACCAATCGACCCCCGAGCTAATTCCACACCCAAAACTCGAAAATAAAACACTACACGGGGATTTCCATTTTCAATCAAATCCGCCACGTTTTCACGAGCACGCACATCCATATATAAATCCCCGGCATTCTGCGCGATAATAAATGCTCAAAGTTTCGACGGGCGCCCCGAGAGCTCGCGCTAGCGCCGAGTAGTTACTCAAGAGCGGCACGCATAATTAACCCAGCCCAAGAGAGGACGTATGTCATTTTCACCGACGTTTTCCATATGCATACACACACACATGCGGCTTACGCGATCCTAATCCTTAACTCCACCTTTCCGCGAAGCTATTTTCATTTGAAGCGGCGAGCCCGCGACTTGCTTACACGCCGCGACGACTGCGCATGCAGCGTGCAAGTTTTAACGAGCCCCTTAATTATGAGAGGGGGGGAGCTACTGTGTACTTTCTTTTTGTGCGCAGCGCGCGGATGAATTGGGAACGCCGCCGGGAGATAATGTCTTGGAAATCGGCTAAACGGGGTCGCGAAAGGTGATGATTATAGGTCGGCGGATCGGGAAGAAGGTTAGTCTTTAAGTTTTGGATAATTGGCGCGCTGAAATGGGTTAAATAGTCGTTTTCGCTCTGAAGGCGCAGGGATGAGATTCCTTTGACGAAGAAGATGTTAATTGTGCTCATTAAGGCTGTTTAAACACAATGGAATGGTGAATTCGTAGGAATGTGGGGAGGAACGAGTTTTTGCGCAACAAAATATCGAGATTGTTTGTTAGTTACTGTTTGGGCTTTAATCTAAAAAATCGAATTTTAAAAGGAAAGATTGCATGCAGTTTTTAAGACTTTAAATTTCAAATAGAATTAGAATTTTTATTAACCTTTAGAGGACGGGATGGCCCCTATACGGGCCATGCCCATGATCGACCCTTTACATGTGTTAGTTTT